>JAECUM010041704.1:0-20407 GCA_016617855.1 Megalonaias nervosa
ACATGAATTTGAGTTTACGTAAAGAATTATGTAGATCGCTAGTCCGTCAGAATTAATATTGTAATTCGCTGGTAGGTTACTTCGTAGTAACCAATACCTTTAGTAATGCGTTATGTTAGAGTTTACGCATGTTTGAATTGGAGTTAGGAAAATGATTAATTTATGTACGATTAGTTACGATAGATGTGTGAATATATCAGAGCATGGATATTTGAAAATTGTATATTTGGTATGAGTTGTGATGTAAAGATATGCGTCTGATTGTTGTTTATTGGTTGGTGTAATGGAATTATGAGGATGTATTGATGTGAAGCAATTTATTGTTGTATGTATAAGAGTAATTAATACCATGCTTCCATCAGGTTGTGTTATTATGTAGTGTTTTACCATAGAAGAATGTATGCGTATTTCGGTGTGAATGAATGCGTGGCCGGTGAAATTTAATAGCCTTATCTGATGATAGGCTGCGTGTAGTGTGAGATGTGAGCGCTGAGGAAAATATTGTACCATCCTTGTGTTTTCACAGGAAGCTTTTCGGGGGACAGAACTTCCGGTTTAAGTTCAGTAGTCCCGAGTCTCTAATAAGAGGGAGACGGAAGTGAGACTGACAGTGCAGTCGGAGTCGACAACGTGCAGTCGACATAGAAGAGGGATAGAAGGGGAGGAGGAGGAAAGTGGTCTGGAGGAGGAAATAGAGAAGGAGGAGAAGGAGCTTGGAGGGAGTCAGGGAGGACGAGAGGGAATTAGGAGATAGAGAAGAATACACAGATGAGTAGTACACAAGGACAGGTGGAAATCTCTCACACTACGAATCAAATGATGCGATAGGCTAGAAAAGGGTCGAGCGGAAGAATCGTATTTGGGAAATTTGAACTATTGATCTTTTAACTGTTATTAAATTGTCATTATTGAACTTCACCCTTTTTGTATCTTTATTCATTTAACCGTCGGCATTGCTGACTGGGGGCTCGGAGCTGTATATCTAACTGTCACTAAATCAACTTCCAACCAAAATCGAGCCTGGGTGGGACTTCTACAATAATTTAAATAAATATTGGAGGCACCCCACCCCCAATCCCCCACAACCAAAACCTCACATAAAGAATAATGGTAGCGATGAGCAGACGGGTGCAGTTTCTTCAATGTGCTCGACATTGTTATCTTCATAGAACGTATGCAGGATGTGACTGGTATCAATGAACACTTACGGTTGATGTAATATTTCACGGGATTTTAATGAATATACCAAGAAAGGTAGATTAAAGCATTGAGTACGCCCGAGGGCAAAAATGGCAAGATAAAGTTACACATAGATTAAAATCATTGATTTTAAGATTTTTTTTCAATTGCAATTAGAAATGGGGATTTCGTACATAGCATGAGCTGAAGTAGGCTTTGAAATGCATTGGTCAATGAATTCAAAAGAATATAATATTAATAATGTATCGATTGGAAAGAATACATAGATGGATACATAGAGAGATACATGGAAATTATAAAAGTGTCGCAAACGTGTATATTCATTTCAACGAAAAATTCGGCACAAATAGACTCTTTAAAATCTTAGAATCGTATAAATTCGATCAAATTATTTACTTGTAGAATTATAACGACAAACAATGTCATTCATCCAAGATATCTATCTGTATGGTATGACTAAAATGCGAAAAGTTACAAAAATTTACAAGTTAAGAAAAATTACATAAATTTTGCGAAAAGTTACGAAAAGCTTCTTTAAAATTATATATTGACCGACTATTGTGACTTTGATTTTCAGTTTTAATTGATACTTATATTTCACGAATTAAACGATATTGTGTAGTAATTCGTTATACATGTACATGACATTTTATATATATATATATATATATATATATATATATATATATATATATATATATTTTTTGTATATATATATATATTTTTTTTGTATATAAAGTATTTCCAAAAAGATCCTTTTCGCGAAAAGGACTTACACGTATGCAAAACGGATCCAAGAAGTTTTATTGTCAGTTGCAATCCATAATTTTGTTTAACAAATGAAATTGTAATGTCTATTAATTCATTTTTAATATCATTTAACACATCGTTTTAATAATGAGCGCGTATAGGTTCTTACAGCAAATGGGGTCCTTTCGGGAATAGGACTTAACATGTCAGCATGCTCTTGCCACGGTTTAAATCAATATTTTGATTACAGTCTATTTGTGCCGAATTTTTCGTTGAAATGAATGCTGTCAAATTGAAAATGAGTTAAGCGACTTCAAGGCTGAATTAAACCGACTTTCACTGTCCGTTCCAAATTCAGCGACTCAAAAAAGATTGTTTTCTTAATTTGAATAAGAAGTGGGATCAAAGGGATGACAATAAAGGTGTGTGCAGTCAATTAGAACATGAATTAAATGACTTAAAATAATATGAATTAAATCGACTTGCACCGTCCGTTCCGGAGATTATCTCCAATTCCGGAACGACCAGTCTTTATCATACCACTTCCGGAACGATCAGCCGTGTATGATACGTGTTAATAAAATACGAGTTTGACCAGTTGCTTTAACTAGGAAAAAAGTAAATAATTCGTATCAAAATTGCTCCAATCATATATTATTTTGCTCTGTAATACTATTCAAACAAAAACAAATCATAATTCCTGTGTGTACGCCGATATATACACCGAGAACATGTAAATACAAGTTTATTTCGGTGCGTATTTCGGTTTTTCAGTGTATTTTTGTGTTTATAGTAACCGCAAGCGTGACCACAACCCTGCGCTCGATTCGACTTTTCTTTGGCGTCTTTTATCGCTTCAGAATCGCAAGAAGACTGAAAAACTATACACATCCATTCAAAAGACAGTAACATACCAATGCATAACTCTTGGACGACCATTGCATGAATCCATTCCAGCAAATTAACCTTTATTTTCACCATTACTAGCATGAACCAATCATTTTTTTTATTTGAAAGATAACTCAACCAAATTTTGCACACATGTAATGCTAGTAGAAAGAAGCATATAAAAGTTTATTTTATGAAAATATGTCCGAAATTGCATTTTTTATGAATTTTTTTTCAAACAACGTCAACTTAATGCTGTTTTAGAATTAATTATTTTTGTGCCAAAAAGTGGTACCATACCCAGCATTTTTTTATTTGTAGAGATATCAAAACTAAATATGACAGGTTCATAAAAATTATTTAGCTGTTTATTAAATGCTATATTTTTGTAAATTTGGACCAAAAATAGATTTCTATATTTTTTTAAAATATAGCAATTTTTTACAGCTTTTTGGTTAATTTGGGGCAAATGAGCTAGAGACACAAAATTGTAATATGGAGAGATAAGCACATAAATAACCACACAAATGTTGCTTCACAGACTTTTTGTGAAGGAACATTTTAATTTACAGAATCTGTATTCAAAGAATGAGAAAATTATGACAAAAATATTTGAACTTCCATTGTTTCAAAATTTGCAAGATTAGTACTTAACAGTCCATGGAAAAAGCAAGCAAAATATTGTTCAAGACATAAAAACAGTTTTCTTGTTTACACTGTGTTTGTCTCCCACTTATCTGACAAAAGTTGTCATTTCATACTAAGAACGTCATTATAAAAGAAAAGCAACATTCAGTAAAACCTGTAAATGGATTTTTGTCTATTTACAGCGGGATACATATGGCATTTTTCCTTTCCAAAGTACTAAATGTGACAGCTACCAACCCATGCTAAATACTCTTTTAATTTAAATATAGCCACAGACCAATGGTCAGAATGAAAGTTTCTTTTGACACCACTAGCATGACTAGGGCTTTCCCTGCTTTTAAAAAAAATTAAACAGCAAGGTAAGTGCGGAATGTTCACAGTAATGTTGATTTGTGTCTTCTCATGCCACACTTACATACAGAATACTGTGATTTTGTTTAACCTTTCATTCTCCCTAGAATATTAAGCCAATCAAATGTTATTCAATGCTGAAACATAAAGCCATTGTCCAAAACACCAAATGTCTCAGGCGGCCGCCATCTTTGAAATATCAACTTCCGGTTTCCATACACACGACCCCTCAATTGAAATCAAAGTAAGTTCAAACACTTTACATTAATTACACATAAAATCCTTGAAGGAATATATTGTTCATTGATTGTGCATCAAGCTATGCTCAAATTAAATCGGTGCAGAAGCTCTTACTATTGAAATCAAGTTTCTGAAATTTTCAAAACAATCGGAATTCTCGATTCCAGCACACTTTTGGACCTTAATGTGACTGCACTACAAGTTTGATGTATCAAGAGTTTATAATGGATGTTAATTTTATACAGCCAATGAAAATAAACATAAGAAACGGTGTAATAGAACACCCCGGAGGGGGCGCCCACCAGTTATGTACTTTTGAGAGAGTGACATATGTAAGGTGAAGTTGTTTGCATTTAAAACATGCACAGTGGAGAGAATGTTGGCATACCTTTATGCTACTTTGATGTAATGAGACTGACATTTCTTTGGATATTGTACTTTTGGAAATTTTAAATGATCTTAGCACACTGCTAACTAAAATGACTGCTCCCTTGTGCTCCAAAAATCAGCCTGAATTTGTCTAAAGTACACTATCCTTAGCAGCTATTAAAATAGGGAAAATGAATTTTGCCAGACTAGACAATACCAGCTTCTGAAATTGCAATGAATGAATTACCAAATATATAAAATGTAAAAAAAGTTATCGGCTCTTTTTTTTTTTTACAATTTACCTCTGAAGTTCAGGAAGTGAAAATGACCAAGTGGAGCTAGCACTTTTTTGAAAGGTGCACATCTGGAGTAAGGCCAAGCTGTATACTCTATAACCCATATTACACCCATCAATCATACACCAAAATAAAGGGAATTAAAGGTTCTTTTAACAATATCTAAGATATACAAGGTCTTTTTTAAATAGCCAGTATTACTAGTGAGGAAACCCAGGGGAATTCTCTTTCTTTAAAATTCTAACCCTGTGCAAAATACGAAACTGTAGAGCGCCACCTGAGAGGCCAGTAAACATGGACATGAAAGTGAGGATGTGTTTTTTTAGTGCTGTAGGAGTTGTGTCCCTTGTTGGTTCATGCTACCATTACGGTCACAAACTTTGTCTACCAGAATTCATTGGAGGAAATAGCCCCTTCTACCAGTTTCTACCCTGCAGTAAATATGTGTTAGGGTCTAATAATCATTCTGAACACAGCACAGATTCTGTTATCTTTTAATACTAGGGAAGTTTAATAATGCAGACTCGCTCGATTAAACTGTTATGAAAAAACTTCAGTACAACAGATGATCTTACCAGATGGCAACCTCTAGAAAGTCATCAAATACATTTTCAAGTCTACCGGGTCCAGCATCTGTCAAGGCTTTAATATTTGAAGTGTGATGACGTCATCAACCATTATTTCTACTATCCGAACTTTAACTACATATTTCTGTTCTGGAAATTTATAAAAAAAATTATCAAATGATACAATCTGAAATAAAAAACAAGTTAAACAATTTATCTTGTGAAATTACTTTTATGATGTTATTCAGCCCATGGTAGAATGGGCTACTTCCTCCAATGAATTCTGGTAGACAGGGTTTGTGACCATAATGGTGAAAATAAAGGTTAATTTGCCGGATTGGATTCATGCAATGATCGTCTGAGAGTTATGTGTTGGTATGTTACTGTCTTTGAATGGATGTGTGTAGTTTTTCAGTCTTCTTGTGATTCTGAAGCAATAAAAGACGCATGAGAAAAGTAGAATCGAGCTGAGTGGTTGTGATCACGCTTGCACTCCTTGTGTTCATTGATAATACCAATAAGGTGATTTCATGTCAGAAATTTCATCGTACTTTATTGATAAAACGTCAGACTCCTGTGCCTGTGGTTTAGGAGGTCTGAATAAGACTCTTATGCTGACTTTATTAATGAACTGCTTCAGAAATACAGTGGAACTGGTTTTTATGAGTATCATAATGCTTTTTCTCACAAGGCTGCCTAGTATTTAATACAGCACAATATTGTGGTAGATTGGTCTTCCCGGGATACCGAATTCTTTCTAGCTATTTTCTCTGGTAGAAAGACTGAGGTTTGCATTCATTGCAACAGTACTCTACACTCAAGTGGCTTCTGTCCAGCTGACCTCGCGATGCCTTTTAATAGGCATCAATCTAAGAGAAATACCAAATATTTGAATTCCAACTTGGCTAGTCATACTCCAGAGGATTGGCGTGGCCATCCAGTAATTCTGTTCAATGGGAAACAAAGATGCAGCAGTTACAATGAGATCAAATTGTAGCAGGCCTAACTGCAGTTCATTACATATATGTAAAAAATTGTGCAAGAATCACCACCCTCAGGCCACTTGTGATCAGAGAGCCAAGAATGAGAACCCTATTAAAACTTGTCATGCTAGAGAAAATAATAAGAAGGACTGTCTCTATTCTTTTCCTGGCATGGCATGAGACAAGATACAGTGAAATTATGTTTCTTCCATGCCTACAACTGCCACTACCCTTATAAATGTTGATGTGCTTCTTCAAGAGCTCTGCGCTCATCCTGATATTGATTTTGTAACAGGTTTATTAACTGGTTCGCATGAGGGTTTTCATACTGGTATTCGGAGAGAACCTTCATCAACCTTAGAATGTAAAAATCTACTTTCTGCTAGATCCCAGCCACACACAGTTCAAGATATTATTGAACAGGAGAAACAAAAGGGTTTTACGATAGGACTTTTTGATTTTTCACCTTACCCCATTTACCGGGTAAATCCTATAGGCATCGTTGAGGGTAAATACTCCAGGAAAAAGGGACTAATTGTTGATCTCTCAGCCCCGCATAATAATCAGGAACACTCAAGCCTTAATTTGATTGACAAGCAGGAATTTTTCTTGAAATATATCAAGGTCAATGATGCCATGAAAACAATTAGAAAAGGCAGGTACAGGGGGTGGTTATGTAAGTTCGACATTTGTGATGCATTTAAACTCATCCCCATCCACCTTAGTCTGTGGCCCTACCATGGCATTAAATGGAACAATCAGTATTATTTCTATGTATGTCTAGTATTTGGTTCTCGGTCTTTACCAAAGATTTTCACCAGAAGCTATCAGTTGGGTTAGTCTCGGTGAATAATTATGGCATTGACAATCTGCTCTACTTGTTGGTCGACTTCCTTACAATTGATCACCCTCACCACATGGCTGATAGAACCATGGCCATAATGACAATGCATTTTGCTCATTTGGGAATTCCACTTGCTTCTCATAAAACTCTTGGTCCTACCACATGTTTGGAATATTTAGGAGTGCTTCTGGATACCTTAACCATTCAAGCAAAATTACCAGAGGAAAAAATACAGAATTAGAAACCTTCTGACTCAATTTCTCAAAACAAAATCAGTAATTAAATATGAACTCTTAAGCCTCCTGGGACACTTGAATTTTGTCTGTCATGTAAATGTCCCAGGCAGGACATATGTCCCCTATTTATTGCAAGTATCAACGTCCGTTAGAGAGCTACATCATCACCTACATATTTCCAGAGAATGCAAGAAAGATTTACAAATGTGGAGTGGTTTTCTGAATCACTAGAATGGGATTTCTCTATTTTATGATGATATTTCTGATTCTGCAGATAAGGAACTTTACACTGATGCTTCAGGGTCTGTTCATTTTGAGGGTTGTTTTAGAGGTCGCTGGTTTGCACATTCATGGCCCGAGGAGCTACATCCTTTAGTGGCCCATAAACTGTCTATAGCATTCTGTTGATTGTATCCCATAGTGGTGGCATCAGTGTTTTGGGGTCAGGAATGGCAGAAAAAAAAAATACTCTTCCACTGTGACAATGAGACTACAATTGCAATAATAAAATACAGCAGATCTAAGAGTCCTGACATTATGAAACTAATGCGCCACCTGACTTTGTCAGCTGCTACTAATGACTTTGTCATATATGCTGAACACATACTAGGTGCATTATCTTGTTTACAGATTGTACAATTCCAGCAGCTGGTGCCCACAGCAGGGGACCTACCATGCGAGTGCCCTCTTCCAGCAAGACTACCGCTCACTTAGAGCCTACCGTGAATTTCTTGTGGGACTCTTCTTTGACCACGAGCACCAGATCTGCTTATTCAACAGGCTTCCAAACCTTCAGGTCTTTCTTGCTAATGGTAGGATTGTGGATTTCAGGATCTAATTTGCCCCCCCCCCCCCCGAGGATACTTTGATTTACTTTGTTGCGCATTGTATGCAGTAGCTGCACCTGACATATCAAACTATAAAACTTTATCTAGCCGGTATTCTGCATTCATACTTGCATCTTGGTATCCACACTCCATTTACTAATATTAGTTCTTAGATTACAGAATATATTGAAAGGTGTCAGAAAGGTGCAATGTGACTACAGATAGAAACAACTTCCCATTACATATGATACATTACGTGACATATGGCAGTGCTTGGAACACTATGGACTGAGTGAGTATACTAAACTCTTCCTACAAACTGCTTGTGCACTGGCTTTTTTGCAGTGTGGAGAATTTGCTATTTGTGGAGCCCATTTTTCTGCAGCAGACAATCTGTATGTCGGACATAATACTCCATATGGATAAGTGCCTATTCATTCTGCATCTTAGGGCATCAAAGACTGATGTTTTCCATCAAGGGGTGGATATCAGTATTTATGCTATGAACTTTGATGTCCTTGTATGCCCATACTGTGTGATGAAGAAATTCCATCGTATTTTGGATATTAGCTGGAGCTCGCCCTTGTGATCCTCTCTTTCTAATGGACAATGGTCGCACTTTAAGTAAAACTTTCTTTATCACTACCATTAAGGCCGTTCTGTCCAGGTTAGGTTATGATTCACGCCATTATGATGAGCACTCCTTCCGCATGGGGGCGGCCACCAGTGCTGCTAAGGCTGGAATTCCAGACCATATTATCCAAACCTTAGGTTGATGGGCCTCTAATGCATAATGTAGATATATTCAGGTGCACCCAGACAGAATTAGCTTTGCACAGAGACAGATGTCACAGCATGTGACAAACTAGTTTTTTTCACGCTTGTGTCAGTCAATGCACGATTCGTTTCGTTACTTAGCGAGACCATCATACAATTTTATTTTTCTTTTTTCTTTTTTTTACACTTCAGAGACTGTATTGCTGTCCCTATGCTACATTGTCCTTTCAGCTGTATCATCGATTAGTGGACATGTGAATTCCTAATTGGCTATCTAATACGTATATCTAACATTTCTACGTTTATGCACATCAGGCTTATCATGCAGTTCCAAACCTATTTTATGTATTTTTGATCATTATTATCTGTATATATCCTTACATTTACTTTAAATTGGGGGCCTCGTTACAGTTACACTGTTCCATACACACAGCACTCCTTTCACTTCGCTTGGGCCATTGCCAAGTTTCATGCATTCACAACTTTGCTTTTGAACCCCAATTTGTGTTTGTACTTAAATGTACTCAACTATTATGCCCATATATACTTCATGCCTGCTTCCTACGGTGCATGTATGGAGTATCTGCTGATGTTTGTTATCATAGCATCCTCAGGATCAGACTTGTAGAGTTTCGGTTATCAGTGTCCCTGTATACCTCGTATCAGCCCCTTGCAGCTCCACATACAGTTGTCGGACACTCTTCAGAACCCTACAAACCCCAAAAAGTCTCTCTTCCTGAGGTATTCCTGTAGAACAAATTCAGAGCTGGGCTGGTGCAGTGTGCTGCGACAGGATTTGCCCCCGTTATGCCAAAGATTATTTGATATGTACAATAAAGCGTCTATTGAAACTATGTATTGTATATTACTTAAATAATTTTTTTTTTTTTTTTTTTTTAGAAAACGCTAATTGTGACCTGAATTCAGGTAGAGAACTATATAATCTTGTAATTGTGAGGACTTGGTCTTTTGTACTTTAACATCTAGCACTTTAAAGTTGTATTATGTTGTGACCAGTTGGGATGAATTTTATTTTCTTCAAATTATTGAATTCAAGTGATTATTTTCTCTGGAAATACAAAAGTGCTCTGATAAAATTTTTGGATAGAGACATTCACTGGAAGTTATAGTACACGTATAGTCAGACGTGGAATTATATTTCTGTGATTCAACAAAAGATTGTTGACATATCAACACTTAAATAGCTACCACATACACATCATCAACTTCAGTTTTGGGATTTTTTTCTGGACTTTTACTGAATTTTATTCAGGATTTTAAATTACTAAGACTTGTGTCTGGAATATTTTGGGATTTGCACTCATTTTCACTTTGTATTCTAGGGAAATAAATTATTTGTTATATTTACAAAGCTTGTTGCCTTTCACTCTTTTCTATTACTTATTTTAAGAGCATAGACTCATAACACCACTTTGCAGTTTATACACACACATGCACACACACATTGCTTTATTCTAGCTTTGATACGTAAGATTAATAAAGGTTGGAAGTTTTATTTCAGTGGGGATTTTGTGGCGAGTAATCTTAAAATATTTTAAACATGAAATGTTATTGTTGTTGATAAAGCATATTGTAATTGATAAATCTAGCTGGAAATTATTAATTTAGGGGAAAATTCATAGTTGCACCTTTGTTGAACTTGTTTGTATTTTGAAGTAACCCTTGAACTTTAGACTATTTTATAGTAAATTGTTAGTCAGAAACTGGCAGTGTCCATCAATCTGTAGCTCACTTATACTCAGCTGATAAACTCTTTATGAGGTCATCATAAATAATAATACTTTATGATTTCATTATTTTAATAACATTAAGGTCATAGAGAATTGCATGTTAGATTTTTTATTCCTGTTGTTACCCTTTTCAAACATTCTGTCTGGTTTTATAATTGCCTGGAACAGGTTTCCTTGCAAGAAATATTGAAAACAGGGTATTATGACTCTATGGTCTTAAAATAAGTAATAGAAAATAGTGAGAAGCACCAAGCTTAGTAAAATTCACAAATAGTTTTTTCACTAGAATACTAAGTGTAGATGTGAAAAAACAGAACTTACAGTAAACTGGATTAAATCCCAAATAATCCTAGAATTACAGACACAGATCCGATTGAATTAAGTTCACAATAAACTTAAGTGGAAATTCAAATTAGATTTAACTCTGAAGGTGTTGATGTGCCTGTTGTGGCCCATGTTGTGGTGATGTACCAATAATCTTTTGTTGGATCACAATAATACAATCCAAGAATATATCCTTATTTGAAATGTCACCATAATCCAAGGCTCTATTTCAAAGAATGTTATTTTGAAGAGCACTTTGTATCTCCAGAGAAGAATCACTTGAATTAATTAATTTTAATAAGTAAAATTCCAGCCCAAATGAATTTCTGGACACAACAACATCACAGTTAATTCTAAGATCTTTATGAAAAAATAATTTTTCCAGTAACAAGATTATATAGTCCTCTACTTGACCTTGGGTCACAATTAGCATTCTCTAAAAATGATTGCCGAATGGAAACTAACCTTCTAGAAGACTCTTAATGTTTATAAAATTAAATCTTTGTTATAATTAGAAGTCTATTACTGAAATTTTAATATAGAATGTGGAATATGTCAGATAGGCCAGGTAAATTTATATGGGAAGTCCAATAACCTAAACCCAAAGCCAAATAAATATGTTTACTTCTATTAATAATGATCCTATTATTAAGCCCATATACATAGAGAATATTTTAGCTATATAATAGTTTTAAAAATTTAAAGAAAAATCAAGGTCAAGTAGAAAATGAACTTAATTTTGGATAAGGTCAAATCCAACATACAGTGCTACATTATCGATAGCATATATTGAAATAAAAAAATTAAAAATAACTAAGAAACAAACAATACAAATTAATTATATGTAACAAGGCATGAGCTTGTAGTTAAAAGATTAAGTTTATGACAGAAATGAATTATTTCATTAAATCATGCTACATTCAGAATCACATGATCATCAATTTTATTTAGTTTCAGTTATTTCAGCTGTAGTTGTTGTGTGCTTGAACTGTTCCAGGTGATTTGTTTCTATTAAACTTTTCAGCAGTGTTTCATGAATTTAATTAAATTCATTTTAGTACATTAACTGTTCTTAATAGGTTCATGAACTTATTTAATAACAGTTCTTGATCTCTTGTAATGTTTAAGTTAATATTCAGTTCAAGAATAGTTAATACATTCTGTGAATTATTCATAATTCGAAGAATTAAATTTTACAGGGGAAGTCCAGTCATTAACTTTGGAGCAGGATGCACAAGTTAAAAAAAAGCAACAAGATGAATTTGATGAAAACTATCTGGATACAGCATTAGAGGATACTCTTGTATGGCCTGACAGTTATCATACTACATATCCAAAAAATGACAGAACAAGTTACACCAAGTCATTAGATCGTGATATCACAGGAAACATGGTAATGTCTGGGCATTTTGAGACTGGACAGATAAATTTAGATTATTTAGCAAAATCCCATTCAGATCGTTCTGAAAGCTCCATTGTGTATTCCTCAAGGTTTGGATCAGTATTGTTGAACATGGAGGAAGAGCCTATAAGGTCAATACAGCCACTGTTCAAGTCATGCAGGTCCAACAGTCTTGAAGACTCATTTTACTCAACACAATCTGACAATCATGATGCTGCATGTCTAAGGTATGACAGAACATCTGCTAATAACTGTAGATGTGAAGGAAATGGTAGTAATTCATTGTGTAGCATTAATCCTAACTGCAAACCATGTGAACTTGTGGCAGTAACAACAACCAATCAAACAACCAAATTTTCAAAGATTTTTACAGATGTTACCAGTAACGCAAAATTCTCTAATGCTAAGAGTAACCTAAGAATAGACTGTGCAAGCCTTGATTGCCAATATAGTAGTGACTGTGATAATTCCATGAAAACAGAGGAGACTGGAGGGTTTTCATTATTTTCTAACAAATCCAACATTATCAACAATGGAACAGAATCATGCATGGATACAAGTAACACCGAGTCAGTACACAGTTACATTTCAGGAAAACTGGCAGAGTACAGACAGTTTGAATCAGTGCAGTTTAACTCTGGATTAAATTCATTTGATTCAGTAGTGACCCATTCAGCTCATTCTGAAAGCTCCAGTGAGTATGGGTATTCCTCAAGGCTTGGATTATTGTTGGACTCTGACAGAGAGTCTACAAGATTAGCAGAGCCACATCACAAGTTTTGCAGGTCCAGCAGACTTGAAGACCCTTTCAATTCAGCACAGTCTGAACTACCAGAATTCTTACTTCAAAGTCAGATCAAGTCAAGCCATATTATACAACCTGAGTTCATGCCATCCCCATGTTATTGTCCTAAAGAGTTTGATGCAACCTCTTCTGATTGTTGGAGTGACTCTCAGTTTTCATTGCAGCAAGAGTGTTTCCATTCTGGCATGCTAGAAAAGGGTCCCTATTCAGTCAAGTTGATTTCACCCCCATGTGAATGCACAGAGGATTCAGAATTAGCCCTATCAGATGGTCAAGGAAAATCGTGTATTTCAACACTCTTGGAATCATGCCTTTCTGACAGTCTCAGAAAGTATTGTTCACCAGATTATGAGCAGTTTTGGCCTTATAGTCTAACAGAATTCAATCATTCAACCCTTCTTGAGACTTCCTTGTTTGAAAGATCAGGAGAGGCTGTATATTTCACACCAATAATATTGTCCCAGTGTGACAAAGCCATTAAATCAAAAGTGGCTATTGCAGAAAGTACAGTTGAAATTGGTCCTGAAACTAGATTTAATATGGCCACCACAGAACAAGGTGTTCATGAAGAACCTTACTTAATAAGACCAGAGGTCATTTGTGAAGAAATACAAAGGCAAATTAATGTGAAGAACAGAGAGGAATGCATGTCAGTGGAATGGATGCGATTGCAGACTTTCCTGAATTACCCTGTTACAGCTCATGGTAGCCCAAGTCATCTAGCCAAAGAAGGATTCTTTTATACTGGATGGGAGATGCAAACCAGATGCTTTTCCTGTGGGGTGTCACATGGAGAATGGAATTATTTTGACAGCCCCCATGCAGTCCATCGGAGTTTGTCTCCAAATTGCCCCTTTTTAAATGGGAGACAAGAAGGGCATAGAAACATCCCCATGAGCCCCGATGGAAGTGGAGATGTTGGCAGAGGAGATAGGGTCTCAATACCAATTCCATCTCTTCCATTTACTCCATTGCCTGGGTCAGGTACAGGTCAGAGGCAGACTGTAGGAAGTATTTCAAAATCTAGAGAAATACCAGTAGCTTCCAAAATTACAGATGAGGATGACACAATTGATGGAAGTGGAAATGTTGGCAGAGGAGATAGGGTCTCAATACCAATTCCATCTCTTCCATTTACTCCATTGCCTGGGTCAGGTACAGGTCAGAGGCAGACTGTAGGAAGGATTTCAAAATCTAGAGAAATACCAGTAGCTTCCAAAATTACAGATGAGGATGACACAATTGGGGTAAGCTGAGGTGTTAAGATTGTATTCCCTAAGTTTTGGATGGTTAACTTTTCTAGAATTTTGACATGACTGCTTTGGTATGAAAATAAAACCACATTTAAATTTCCCCATGTCATGTGCATGAAGGGGGCAGTATATGTAACTTGGCCAAGGGCTATTTTAGTAGTGTGAAAGACAACTTTCAGATACAGATAAATGAGTATTTTTTAATTTTGACTTTCTTGCCAGTAAAGCTGAGTGAGCTTATGTTATGGTTGTGTCCAACATATGTTGTGAGTTATGCATCTCATCCATAAACATTTACAATTTTAAACTTCTAATTAATAAAGAAAAGCACTGAACTGATTTTCACCACATTTGGTAGAGTCTGGGCATCCTGGCATGAAGAATTTGTAAGTTTGAACAAAAGATGCTGATTTGCTATCAAACATGACTACTTAAATGATGTCACAAAATTCATTCTTCAGCATTTGACCAAATTTGATAAAGGCATTCTGGCATTAAGGGCTTTTAAATTTGAACAGCTGACACTGATCCACATCAAATAATGTATATCTGCTGTTACTGATAATATTAACATCTTTAAACAACTTTGTCTAAAGAGCCAGTCAACAGAATTTAACTAAAATTGATAAAAAGTACTCTGACCTAATGGAGTTTATTTTTTACACCTGCCATAAGGCAGATTGTCTTATGATGTTATCCATCCATCTAAAAGTCTGTTACCCATTTGGATTCTTTGCACTCTAATTATCAATCATCTACCATTGATTTCTAGTTCAAATGGTCGAAGGTCTTGATCACTCTGACTGACAGAAAAATATGGTTTCCGCTGAAAGAAAACAATGGTTTCCGCACAATAACTTGGCTTCTTCATTGTCTACAATAACCAAGCATTGTCAATTACTTGTACTTTTAATTTTGGAGTTAAAATGGCAAGGTCATTGTGACAAAAAGAAAAAATAGATTCCTCACAACATCTGTTCTGCACGACATACCTCAACTAGCCTTTGTGTATGGCTTGTATTTGAGGCATGGAAGAAGCCAGTTGTTTTGGGGAGTCAAAAGACTAAAGACTAAGGTCGCTTGGATTCAAAGAAAAATATGGTTTCCATACAGTATCATCAATTCTGCATCACAGAACTGGACCAATCTTCATGGATGCCTGTGGAAAAGGTCTGTCAATTTTGTTTCAAAGTATCAAAGGTCAGGTCACTGAAATGAGAAAAATGGTCTCAGCATAAACATTTCAGTTATCTACACAGGATTATTAAACACCAGTCAGTTGTATAATTTATACAAATGAGATAGATCTGCCATCAAATATTGTTACTTTTGTTACATATTCACAAGAAACACCCCCTCAGAATTAGATTAAATTTGACAATGTTGGTATAAATGGTTTTTGAATTTATACAACTGATGCTGATCTGTCATCAAATATGGCCACCATTACTAAATATAGAAAAACCATAAATGACTTTTCAAATAATGCTAACAGAATTCAACCAAATTTAACAGAAAATATCTTCATGTAAAAGGCATACAGATTTGCAAAAATAGTGCAAATTCATACCTAATATCGTATGTCAGATGTTTCAGCCATTGATAAAAATAGAAACAAAATGTGTAAATGACTTATTCTCAACAGTTTCTTAATTAAGTTTGGTAGCAGTCATTCTGGCATAAAGACGTTTCACATTTATGCAAGTGATGTCATGCTGATACAGATTTCTTGAAACTACAGTATTTATTCTTAAGCATTATGTTTGCTAACAGAACCTTTAATTAGTAACATGTTATTTTAAAGAAGTACCATTCAAGCTTTTAAGGGAGTACATAGTTTCTTAGTCATTGTAGATCCTACAGAAGTATATCATGCACATGTCCCGGTAGAATATCAAGTATCATTATCAAGCTTTTCATGATGTACATATATGTAACAGTAGGAAGCAATATTCTTCAGTCTGAGCGATTTGTTTTTATTGAAACTACCGGATATGTTTAACACGGCAGAAGCTGAGCAAAATACAGCAAGCACATTATAATAGCTGATGGCTGTTCAGGAATCTTAGAGGGCAGGTAGGTAGAAAGGTTGAGGCGTGAGTCATTTTGATTAAATAGCATTGTTTCTATTATAATTGTAAACCTTGTACATATTTTGACATTTTGATAAATATTGCAGGATTAAGTGTGTTGCCATGTCAATAAAAACCAAACTAAACCAAACCAAATACATGTACATTTGGACCAAAGAGGACCAGCTTTCCTTAAATTGATTACCAGGGCCCTGGGTGTCAGAATGATCTAAGGCTCTTGCCTTGTTGGATCCCTGACATCTCACCTCTCTCAGTGTGGGTTGAGTCTCAGCTTGGCCATTGTGGGTATGTGAGAAGGCTTGCCAGTTGCATCCAGTGGGTCGGTTTTGCTATGAGTTTTCCATGGTACTTTCTGCACCAGATATACTGGTCACCATGTATAGCCTATCATTCTTCTTCCAATAAAGTACAATACCATGCTCTGGTGTATCTCTGTACTGCATAAATTTTGGGAGCAGGACAAGAACATCGTGTACTGGTTAAAAGAATCTGTGTACAGTGCAGTTAAAAACAGTACTTGAATGCTTAGTGCAGTTGGATTGCCTGCACCTGTGATTTGAACATATCGAGGGAGGTCATTGAGAGAGCTTGTTATTACACTTATTAAATGTTCAGTATGGTGCCTTCAGTGATGTCCACTTGCATTGACTTGGAAACAGAATTTGCATGTGAATGGTTTAAATTATATGATATGATGTCTAAAGAGGCCACAGTTATTTTTCCGAACTATCTCGCTTGGTAAATATTGTAATCATGGCAGTCTGATTCACTCAGATTCATTTAGCTGTTTCATATCAGAAAGCAAGCAGCATATACTGTTTTACTAGCAGCCCATGATAAGGGTCCATGTGGAACAAAGTGGATTAAAGATCCTTGACTTGCAAGTAGGGGAAGTGGTGGATTTGCAAGGTAATATGATTCCTAATATACATACAGTATACCATGATCGGATAGTTATTGTCAAGGAAAATTAATATACTTCAAAAACATTCTTCTTACAATCTCTATTGTCTTAGTCTGTCATTGCAGCAAAGAAAGCAGTAAAACCTTGCTGTAGTTTGTGGTCAATATACATGCATAATGATATTATGATCTTGTCTGTTCATCTGTCTGTCCATCTGTACATATGTACATACATGTGTGTATTGTCCTTGAAGTCTTCATGCACTGTTAAAGTTAGACTCATGAAACTTGGTTCAGTGATAGTCCTCTGATTACAGATTGTTTCCAATCTTTCTGGATTTTGATCTTTTTACTGTGGATGGACTTTGAGGTTCTGTGGGGTGGGGGATGAATGGGTATGAGTTATTTTACATAAATTTCAAATAACTGTCATGCATCTGTGAGAATTGGCAGGTTTTATCAATGACTGAATTAAAAAACACATTACCAGTTTGAGAAACCTGAGTCATGCCTGTAGGTTTTGCCTACACCTAGACCTGGCCTCAGAGTCATTACATTGAAACTACTGAGATCCCCACCTGATAACAATTTCCTACACCAGGGCATGCAAAGGTAAATAAATATATGGAATTGACATTGACAAAAGGTTATGACTGTACTCTTAGGAACGTGGCCCCTGGCTCATGAATTAAAGTCTGTTGGCATCCCCAAATAAGGGAGGTGTGGGAATATGTGTTTTATAAACACTGAATTCTCATTTGCAATTAGACCCTGCTTGGATGTAAAATGTTGTTTAAGGTGTGTGGCCATTATGGATGGCTGCACTACATTTACATGTAAATGAACCCTGCTAAACTTAAATAAGAACATGTGATGATATACAGGTCTTTCTGAAGAATCAGCCTGATGTTATGTCATACATATCACATCCATATGTTTTATTGTCCAGAAAGTTTAGGTTATTGTTCTTGTACTGTCTGATATCTCTGGATGATGCATTGCTATGGCATGTAGAATACAAGCTTTGAGTTGGTTTCATCAGAGCAAAGACATCCATGATAACAGACTAAATATACAGTAATGAGTTGATTATATACATTGATTTATAATAATGATCTGTTTAGAGATCATAAAACATTATTATCTTCAGAAATTCTTTTCTTGAAAAGTAAAATAAATATGTTGTATTTGTTCTTTACTCAGCAACCAATTTAATTTTTGATGTACATGAGTGCATTTGGCAAGTTCATAAACATTAAGTAGGATGACAGTATTGCTTAACTATGATAATACCATAATGTAATATAATTGTGCATCCTTTGCGATGATATACACTGCTTGATAACAACATGTATGGGTAAATATTGTTCAGTTATTTCTAGTGTTAATTCCATGGGACAAAATCAAGATACCAGTGTATTATAAGCATCATTGATGATGATATTATGGCAGAAGTAGATGCAGAGATTTTGTTTAATATGGGTAGCCATTATGAGAGTTTGCACTACATTTGCAGTAGGGGCCCCGAGTGGCCGAGTGGTCTAAAGCGCTGATCGTTACAGATCACTGCCATCTCACCTCTGTCTGCATGAGTTCGAGTCCAGGCTCGGCTAACATGGGTACGTGAGAAAGCCTGCCAGTAGCTTCTCGTGGGTCGGTGGTTCTTCCCGGGGTTTTCCAGGGTTCTTCCTCCACCATTAATACTGGCCGCCATGTATAGCCTATCTTGTGCTGAAAAATGGCATTAAACCCTATAACAACAACAACAACAACAACATTTGCAGTAGTCATTCCTACTCTACTTAACCACTGTTAATATTGCAGCAACAATTGAAGTTGGGATCTGGGAAGACCACTCCAAGGGTGCAGTCATATCCAGTAGAGGAATCAGCACAATCCAAAGCAGATAGTCATGGGTGCCCTCCATATCTGGATCAGACTCCTCAGCAAATAGTAGAAGCAGGAATCTTTTTCACTGGTGATTTAAATTTTCCTTTCTATTACTACATATTTTAAAGTCTTTGATGTCAGGATTCTTACATTCAAATCTAGTTCAGTCCTTTTGAGAACATTTTTTTTCAGAAGGTGTTGAAATAAAATTTTCTTTCATGTAACAGTCAATACATATTTTTACAGATTGTCATCATTTCTACAAACTTGCAAGGCTTTGTGCAAAGATGCTTTTTCACAAATTTAGGCTGCACTGCTTGTATATTTGTAACTTAAGTTGAAAATAACATCTTGCCTGCAATGATTAGAAGAGACATGGGTATCAGTATTCTAATGCCATTCAGTGGCATAAGTTGCATGCAGAGTAATGAAACTGAGGGGTGTATTCATTTTGATCAGGGAGTTTTGGTCAGTGCAAACAAAAGTACATGTTGGTCACACTGAGACACTTATTACATTAAAGTGATCACATTTGGTTGTGTATTTAACTATATGTCTAATACTCTTGCTTTTTTGATTATGAAGCTTGGTGAGGCTGTTATCTTCAGAAATTCATGGTTTCAAAAGATAGGCCACATATGCATTGTCATATACTGTCTGGCACTTATGACACTGTTACATTTGACTCTTACATTTTTAGTTCAACTGGCCCTGAGTCCATTTAGTTTGTGGAATGTTCCTGCATCCATCATGCAATGTCCATCAGCATGTGTTATTTTCAACTGAAGTTACAAATATACAAGCAGTGCAGCCTAAATTTGTGAAAAAGCATCTTTGCACAAAGCCTTGCAAGTTTGTAGAAATGATGACAATCTGTAAAAATATGTATTGACTGTTACATGAAAGAAAATTTTATTTCAACACCTTCTGAAAAAAAATGTTCTCAAAAGGACTGAACTAGATTTGAATGTAAGAATCCTGACATCAAAGACTTTAAAATATGTAGTAATA
>JAECUM010041705.1:0-35468 GCA_016617855.1 Megalonaias nervosa
CACACACACACACACACACACACACACACACACACACACACACACACACACACACACACACACACACACACACACACACACACACACACACAGAATTGAGTTACAATAGTCCAGTCTTGAAAGAACTAAGGAACACAAGTGTTTAAGTGGCATCAACTGAAAGATACTTGCGAATGGAGCTGATGTGTCTCAGCTCAAGATATGCAGCCTTGCATATGTTCATGACATGTTGGTGCAATGAGAGAATACTGTTGAGAGTAACACCTAGGTTTCGTACTGACTGTGTGAATTTAATGTTGGTGTTGCTGATAGTTATTGTCTGAGGTAAAGGATGTGAATGAGAAAGTCTTTGTGTTGTAATCAGAATGGCTTTAGTTTTATCATCATTCATCTGCAGCTTGTTACATGTCATCCATGATTTCACATCAGAAATGCACCTATCTACACCTTGGATGGTAGTTCAACTTCAGTTGGGTGGCTAGATTTGTATATTTGGGTGTCATCAGCATACAATTGGTGAGACACTGGATGATGATCTATGACACTTGCGAGTGGCTGAGTGTATAGAATGAAGAGAACAGGTCCAAGAACACACCCCTGTGGAACACCAGCACATAGATCAACTGGGCTGGAGTGTTTTCCCTTTGCAGACACAATTTGTGTCCTGTTGACCAAGTAGGACTTGTACTATAGTAATGCTGTATCATGAATGCCAAGTACATGCTGGAGACGGTAAAGTAATATATCATGGTCTATGCGTCAAATGCTGCAGACAATTCAAGGAGGATGAGGACTGTAATCTTTCCGCAGTCCAAAGCAGAGAGAAGGTCATTTACTTTCAGAAGAGTAGTTTCAGTAATGTGGCAAGGATGATATGCAGACTGTACATTGCTAAAAAGACTGTTTGAATTCAGATGAGATACAAGTTGGGATAGAACAACTTTTTCTAAGATTTTTGACATGAATGGGAGATTAGAAACTGGGCAGTAGTTCCTTTAATCGTTATGGTTGAGTGTTGGTTTCTTCAGCAGAGGCTTTACAATGGCAGTTTTGAAAATGATGGGAATTCTCCGGATGAGAGAGAGGTATTAATAACATCAGTTAGTGATGGCAATATTGGATCTAAGCACTCAAGCAGCAGTGATGTCAGAATTGGATCAAGTTCACATGACTTTGGTGCACTCTTCATCACGATTGTACATCCTAAATTGATAGAGACAGGTTCAAATGCTGCTAACGGTTGCCGCTGAAATTCTGTATTGCAACTGTATGGTGATGACGAGTGAATTGAAATTGTATTGTCAAGTTTATCTCTGATGGTTTGTACTTTGTCACGGAAGAAATTTGCAAACAGATCAGGAAGGTCGACTAGAGAGAAGGTAGTTGGAAGTGGTGTACATTTGTTCCTTGACATTAGCTTGTTAGTAATCTCAAATAGCTCTTTGCAGGTGGAACTTTCTGTGATCTTAGTACTGTAGTGGGTTGATTTCACTGCATGGACTATGTTTGTGACATTCTTCTTAGTGGCTTCATAGATTTGCTTATGAATAGTGAGTCTGGTGGAAAGCCAAAGCCTCTCAGCTTTACAGAAGTCTCTTTTAGTAGTGTGAAGCTGGTCCCTAACACTGCTATACCACGGAGAACACGTTTGAATTGATACTCTGCACATGGTTGCTGGGACATGTTTGTCAAGCAATGAACGCAGGCAGTTATCGAGTTGTTCTGCTGTAGGAGGTAAGCTACATAAGTTCAACAGCAACACTGATTTGTGTGATAAGTGATAGTAACATTGATTTGTGCCATAAGTTCAATAGTATATATTTTTAATACTTATTTGTGCCTTGAGATCAATAGCATATATTTGTGACACTGATTTGTGCCATGAGATCAACAATATATATTAGTAACCCCTTCTTTTTGTACCATGAGATTAACTGTACAAGTAACACTGATTTGGATAATCATATCAGTAGCATATATAAGTAACACTGATTTGTGACTTGAGATCAATAGAATATAGTAATTACACTAATTAATTGTGCCTTGAGATCAGTAGTATATGTTAGTATGAAAAATTACTTTAGTCAATACAGATATGATTATATTTATTTTTAATCTATATTTTGGTGACCAAATGAATTCCTTTGACATCTTTCTAAATGCATACAAATGCAGAATATATAAATAAAATTTACAAAATATTTCTGAAGAAGACCTTCTACAACTATCTTTAGCTGCACTAAGGGCCATGTTTTTCTTTCATCATCCCAAGTTCCATAAATTAATAGTAAAGGAATTGTGAACAGGGCAGGAAATTACATCAAATATCCATTCCTTTTCAACTGGAGCTTCAATTAAGAAGCAGTCAGAAAAGGAAATGCTGGTATCAGCAGCAGGGTGATCTTGTTTCTTACAACTGAATACAACTGCTGTTTACATTGCCTCTCTTATCCAAGGGCCTGTATCCTCTCTTATCAAGGGGCTTGTATCCTTCCTTATCCAGGGGCTTGTATCCTTCCTAATCCAGGGGTCTGTATCCTTCCTTATCCAGGGGCCTGTATCCTTCCTTATCAAGGGGCTTGTATGCTCCCTTATCCAGGGGCCTGTATCCTTCATTATCCAGGGGCTTGTATCCTTCCTTATCAAGGGGCTTGTATGCTCCCTTATCCAGGGGCCTGTATCCTCCCTTATCCAGGGGCCTGTATCCTTCCTTATCCAGGGGCCTGTATCCCCTGTATGAGTCTGTAAACATTGTTGAAGGTTGCAGACAAACTTTTCTAACTCATTGTTATATAAATTGCAAGTTTCCTGGCCCTATTTATCCACTTGAAGGTTCTTCTATCATTGGAGTAATCAGTATGGTCAGTCTGTAGGAATATTCATACCATAAACATATCATAGGAGCAATCAGTATGGTCAATTTTTAGGAATATTCATACCATAAACATATCATAGAAGTAATCAGTATGGTCAATCTGTAGAAATATTCATACCATAAACGTATCATGGGAGTAATCAGTATGGTCAGTCTGTAGAAATATTCATACCATAAACATATCATAGGAGTAATCAGTATGGTCAGTCTGTAGGAATATTCATACCATAAATGTATCATGCGAGTGATCAATATGACAGAACTGTAGGAATATTCATATCGTAAACATATCATGGGAGTACTCAGTATGATAGAAATGTAAAGAAGAGAACTTCTACATCTGGGTATTTTGAGGTGGTTCTATTTTTAACTAAGGTTGAAACCTGATCTTTTCCTTTTTGTAGACATCAAGTTTATAATTTGAAATATTGTACCCTTTGATTATGTTTTAACAAATTACAAAATAACATTTTCATTACAATTTTCATGGTGTGTGTGTGTGTGTGTGTGTGTGTGTGTGTGTGTGTGTGTGATGACTGCTTCATGCAGGTTCATTTCTTCTCAAATTTAGCTTTAAGGATGTTTAAGACAGGTTGTTGTTTAATTGTGGTGACATTTAATATGTGTTCAGCAGCATATTACTAGATAGTACAGACTTCTAAAACTAATTAACATTATGTTCCTCACTGCTCAGACAGTAGGAATAAGATAAAGTCATCTGTTTTTATCTAGCATTTGAGCTGTCTAACACAAGATCCCTGAAGTTTATGGTGATAGACATTATCTTTCCAATCTCATTGGGAGTGGAGGCTTGGTACATGCAGCCCAATAAGACTGCCCAAGCACATGTCTTGAAGATTTGTGCATTTGAGTCTGGGAACACCTTTCCTTTCCAAGTACATAAGAGTTCCGTAATGATGGCACCTGTGCCCACATTAGTATTTCATTATCATAATTGTTATACAAGTGCAAGGTGTAATGAAATGGGACATGACTCATTTTGACTGGCTTATTGTACTTAGCATTTTTATCCATGTGCTGAATTTTGGACAATTAAACCAATTTTGGGTGTCCTTTTTTCAGAGATAATTGTCAAAAGTCTCATAATGCTATATGGCATTCATTATTATTGTATGAACTAGGATTCAGGTCACAGAGATGGTGTGGGAACTTTCAGTAAAGTCCATTTCTAATTTTGTGCAACTAAATCTCTGTCATCTATTGCAGATGAACAGAAGAATTTCATGCTAGTATTTTAGCTAAATCACCCAATTATACAAGATACTTGTCTGATTGGATGCAAGCTGGAAGAGCCTTCTAGTCTGCAGTTTGCTATTGACACATTCTAATGCGGGTTTTTGTGATAATAGAGATCTGCTGTAACTCAGTGGTTAGAATGACTGACAATCAATCAGTGGTTTCCAGGTTCAGTTCTTACTTAGACCAGTCTGGATCAGCTGCTGTTGTATGCCTCTTGGCAAGACACTTGTCTCCAATGCCCAGACAGTAATGACCTTTTGTGAGCTGATGTGTCATCAAAGACCACTCAGTTACACAAATTTCTTTTATTTACCATCATGTGTCCCACTTATATTATTTCCACAACTTTATTTACCACTATGTGCCCTATTTTTATTTTCACCACTTTATTTATCACCATGTGTCCCATTATTATTGTCACTACTTTATTTACCACCATGTGTCCCATTATTATTTTCACCACTTTATTTACCACCATGTGTCCCATTATTATTTTCACTACTTTATTTACCACCATGTGTCCCATTATTATTTTCACTACTTTATTTATCACCATGTGTCCCATTATTATTGTCACCACTTTATTTACCACCATGTGTCCCATTATTATTGTCACCACTTTATTTACCACCATGTGTCCCATTATTATTTTCACTACTTTATTTATCACCATGTGTCCCATTATTATTTTCACTACTTTATTTATCACCATGTGTCCCATTATTATTGTCACCACTTTACCACCATTTGTCCAGTTATTATTTTCACCACTTTATTTACCACTGCATCCCATTATTATTTTCACCACTTTACTTACCACTGTCCCATTATTATTTTCACCACTTTATTTACCACTGTGTCCTATTACATGTATTTTGTAACCACTTTTTTTACCATCATATGTCCCATTTTTTACCACTTTCTTTACCACCATGTGTCCCATTTTTAAACCACTTTATTTACTTCCATCTTTGGGGTCTTTGGGTGGCTGAGTGATGTAAAGGCACTCCCCTTTACATATCACTGACATCTCACCTCTGTCTGCATGAGTTTGAGTCTCAGGCTCAACCAACGTGGTTATGTGAGAAAGCTTTCTAGTGGCTTCTCATGGGTCAGTGGTTCTTCCCAGCATTTTCCAGGGTTCTTACTCCATCAGATTTACTGGCCATTATGTGCTGGAAAACTGCTTTCAACCAAAAAACAACTACCTTGTTTTCCATTATTTTTTTGGACTACTTTATTTACCACTATGTGTCCCATTATTGTCCCATTATTGTTTTTACCACATTATTTACCTTCATGTGTCTATTTATTCTTTTCACAACTTTATTTACCACATGTCCCATTATTATTTTCACCACTTTATTTATCACCATGTGTCCCATTATTATTTTCACAACTTTATTTACCACCATGTGTCAGATTATTATTTTCACCACTTTATCTCCTACCATTTGTCCCATTATTATTTTCACAACTTTATTTACCACTGTGTCCCATTATTATTTTCACAACTTTATTTACCACCATGTGTCAGATTATTATTTTCACCACTTTATTTATCACCATGTGTCCCATTATTATTTTCACCACTTTATTTACTACCATGTGTCAGATTATTATTTTCACCATTTTATTTACCACCATTTGTCAGATTATTATTTTCACCACTTTATTTATCACCATGTGTCCCATTATTATTTTCACCACTTTATTTACCACCATGTGTCAGATTATTATTTTCACCACTTTATTTATCACCATGTGTCCCATTATTATTTTCACCACTTTATTTACTGCCATGTGTCAGATTATTATTTTCACCACTTTATTTATCACCATGTGTCCCATTATTATTTTCACCACTTTATTTACTACCATTTGTCCCATGATTATTTTCACTACTTTATTTACCATGTGTCCCATTATTATTGTCACCACTTTAACTACCACCATTTGTCCAATTCCTATTTTCACCACATTATTTACCACTATGTATTCCAATTATTATTTTCATCACTTTATTTACCACTGTGTCCTATTATTATTTTCATCACTTTATTTACCACTGTGTCCTATTACACATATTTTTTTAAACCACTTTTTTTACCATCATATGTTCCATTTTACCACTTTCTTTATCACCATGTGTCCCATTTTTAAACCACTTTATTTACCACTGTGTCCCATTATTATTTTCACCACTTTATTTACCACCATTTGTCCCATTATTATTGTCACCACTTAATTTACCACCATTTGTCCCATTATTATTGTCACCACTTTAACTACCACCATTTGTCCCATTATTATTTTCACTGCTTTATTTACCATGTGTCCCATTATTTTTTTTCACCACTTTACCACCATTTGTCCAATTAATATTTTACCACTTTATTTCCCACTGTGTCCCATTATTGTTTTTTCCACATTATTTACCTTCATGTGTCCATTTATTCTTTTCACAACTTTATTTACCACATGTCCCATTATTGTTTTTACCACTTTATTTACTGCCATATGTTCCATTATTATTTTTATTTCTGTACATTAATCTAGTTTTTACCATTATGTCAGGTCATAATGAGAGATTAGCTGTCAGTTTCAATATTTACCATACAGATTAGTTGCCAGGATACTGTAGAATTATTTTTGATATGAAGAAAATTTCCTCAATTGAAAACAAAAGATGTGCAGATGATTGTTTGGCTTCAGGCATCAAGGGAATTTGGTTGATGCTGTCTTAACCAGCACTGATTATATAATCAACACTTTTGAGTTCCATTTACTTCACAAAATGTTCATAAACAATGAGGGGTCATGTGTGAATGACAAGAACAGTAAATGGGAATTCTATTAGAAGCAGGAATGTAGATACAGAGTGAAGACTCTTGTAAGATGGCAAAGTGGACCTGCAAAACTTTGTTTTACAAACCCTCTATCATTGTGTAATTATACAGTGTATTGGATCAGGTTTGTATAGGTCAGTTTCATATAGCATGGTGGATCAGGTTCAAAAATGTCAGTTTCATATAGCATGGTGGATCAGGTTCAAAAATGTCAGTTTCATATAGCATGGTGGATCAGGTTCATATAGCATGGTGGATCAGGTTCATATAGCATGGTGAATTAGACAAAGAACACTGTTTGGACTTGCTTTGGCTTGAAAGAGAAGGAAGATGGTGGAGTTCATACATTGTTAGCAGTGCTGTGATGTGATTCACTGAGCTATTCTGCTGGGACTACTACTACTCCAGACATCATCCATCTGTGAAATTTGGTCATTAATTTTCTTCGCTCTGCAAACTTTTGTCTCTTTCAATGGCCATACACATAATCTCTTGAATTTTTTTCTCCAAAATAATTAGAAACACATCTAATAGAAGGTGTTATTTATTTTAAAAGAAAAACTCAGCAAATCATGTTGACAGTCAGTATCACATGGATTTTGAAAATAGTCTGCTTGGTATCAGTACATATCAATACATATTGCAATACAGTTATGTTGATTGAAGTATAAACAGTACAGTCATGTTGATTGAAGTATATTGCAATACAGTCATGTTGATTGAAGTATAAACAGTACAGTCATGTTGATTGAAGTATAAACAGTACAGTCATGTTGACTGAAGTATAAACAGTACAGTCATGTTGATTGAAGTATAAACAGTACAGTCATGTTGATTGAAGTATATTACAGTAGGGTTTCAGCTTCCAGTACTCATCCCTAGTTTTGTCCAACAGTTTATGTAGACTTTTCAGTTTATGTAGACTTTTCAGCTTGTGTAGAGTTTTCAGCTTGTGTAGACTTTTGGTAGACTATGCAGTCTGTGTAGACTTTTCAGGGCTTGAAGTTGATCACAGAAAAGAATGTTCCTAGATGGACTGGTCACTTGTTTTCCACATGTATGCATTAATCAGGACTGTTAAAGGGAGGAAATCAATTTCTTGCAGCACTTAAAGTTTGGGGAATAAAGAAGGAAAAAAGATTTGGAAGTTATTTCCATTGTTCTCTTTAAAGCTTGTTGATTGAGACTGAATTGTTACTGCAGTTTCCAATTTTTATACAGATTCATTGTAATCAGATGTCTGTACAAACAATACAACTATCATCAATGTTGGAAGAAAGCTTATGGTTTTTCCTGAAATTAGTAAATATACAGCAACATGATGTCTTTCAGGTTTTCTGCAACTTCTGGCCCCATTTTCTCCCAAATCTTAACTCCTTGCTTTTTTCATGATTGCTTCTAATGTAACCAATTATTTTCTCCATTTCAAAATGTTTGTCCCCCATATTTACACATACTGACCATTTGAAAATGTTTGTCCCCCATATTTACACATACTGACCATTTGAAAATGTTTGTCCCCATATTTACACATACTAACCATTTGAAAATGTTTGTCCCCCATATTTACACATACCGACCATTTGAAAATGTTTGTCCCCCATATTTACACATACAGACACATTGTCCCTAACTCAATGGATCCTACAATAAAAAAAATTGTCAAAACTTTTAATTTTCATTTTTTTCAAATTCCCCTGCTTCAGCATTATATATTGAAATTGTATTCTGTGTAATTTATGACATGGAATAATGTTGACATTTTATTCTATGTATGTGAGAACATGGCACAATATTGATGTTATATTCTATGTGAGGACATGGCATAATATTGATGTTATATTCTAAGTGAGAACATGGCACAATATTGATGTTATATTCTATGTGAGGACATGGCATAATATTGATGTTATATTCTATGTGAGGACATGGCACAATATTGATGTTATATTCTATGTGAGGACATGACATAATATTGAAGTTTTATTCTTTATGTGTGAGGACATGTTACAATGTTGAAGTTTTATTGTGTGTATGTGAGGACATGTTACAATAGTGAAGTTTTTATTCTATGTATGTGAGGGAATGGCACAATATTGAAGCTGTGTTCTATATGTGTAAGGACATGTTACAATATTGAAGTTTTATGCTATATATGTAAGGATATGGTACAATATTGAAGTTTTATTATGTGTATGTGAGGACGTGACACTAATGAAGTTTTATTCTATGTATGTGAATAATTTGGCACAGTATGGAAGATTTTTTTTATGTATGTGAGGGCATGGCACAATGTTGAAGTTTTATGCTATTTATGTAAGGACATGGTACAATGTTGAAGTTTTATGCTATTTATGTAAGGACATGGTACAATACTGAAGTTTTATTCTATGTATGTGAGGACATGGTACAATACTGAAGTTTTATTCTATGTATGTGAATAATTTGGCACAGTATGGAGGATTTTTTTTATGTATGTGAGGATATGGCACAATGTTGAAATTTTATTCTAGGTTTGTAGCAACACAGTATAATATTGATGTTTATCTCTATATCTACATTGACACAGAACAATACTGAATTTTTATTTTATGTGTGCAATGAACAGAACAATATTAAAATTTTATTCTATGTATGCTGGAAAATGACATGATATTTAACAAATATACAGCCTTTGTGGAATGAATTTAGACAAAAGAATCTGTGATGGGGTGATGAAGTACAAAATGGGAGGACAAATTTAACCAGAGTGATACCTCGAAAAAGGAAAACTAATGGACCAAATGGTGTGCCACACAGCTCCATTGAACAGAAACAGGGAAACTAATGGACCAAATGGTATGCCATACAGCTCCTTTGAGTTTGCACTTATTGTGAAATTTAAAAAAAAAAATCTTTGGATTTTTTGTTTGACAAATGGGGCAATCAAATGAGCTGGAATCAATTTAAATAGAAATTTTTGGACCTTAATTTTGGATGGTTGTATACAATCATGCCAACATAGGCCCTTGTTGAGTGTGATGGATGCACTCAGTTTGACAGCATCTTAGTCTTAATTCACACCAGATTAAAGTTTATCAAAGCCCTAATCATTGCTAAATCTTGACAACAAAATTTCCAGGTCTCTGGTTAGATGATGACAGCTCCTTTCTGAATAAATTGCATAATGTTAATCAAAGTGATGATAATTTGATCACAGAATTCAGGGGCAACTCCTCAAGTCAGGTAGTATTCATTTGGTGGATCTGTCAAACCCTCTTCACAATTACAACTGGACTGTAAAAGGACTTTCCTTAGTTACAGTGATTATGAGAATGATATGCTTTATTACTGGTGGACTGTAAAAGGACTTTCCTTAGTTACAGTGATTATGAGAATGATATGCTTTGTTACTGGTGGGCTGTAAAAGGACTTTCCTTAGTTACAGTGATTATGAGAATGATATGCTTTGTTACTGGTGGGCTGTAAAAGGACTTTCCTTAGTTACAGTGATTATGAGAATGATATGCTTTGTTACTGGTGGGCTGTAAAATGACTTTCCTTAGTTATGGTGATTATGAGAATGATATGCTTTGTTACTGGTGAATTATAAACAGGGGAGAATTTTTAAAATAAGAATGGATTTACTAATACTGAATATTTATTTATAACTGTCATCTGTTGTTAAGACCTATCATTGTGATGTACATTGACTGATAAGATCCAGTGACCTTGACCTTGACACATTCATTCATTGTCTACAAAATTTTCATGTTTCTTGAGAAAGGTAGAGTTGACATCATTATTGAGTGATTACAGAACTTGCAAAGCACAGAGAATAAAGTACTGCATGGCATGTTATTGTTAGTAACCTGTCTGTCTGTCTGTCTGTCTGATCTTGAGTTCTACATTTGGTAATTTCCTGCTGAATGACTTGACTGCAAAATAAATGACAGTGTGTGCCCTCATCAAGAAAAATCATGCCATGTAGATCATCATTTCCATTTTTCAGTAAGCTTTAGCTCTAGATGCATGTAAACTGAGATCAAATGAGAATTCGCCTGAGGCGGCATTAACAATTTTGTTAGTTTAGCCCAGTACCAAGCTGATTCTTTGTCCAAGTTGTCTGGAAGTAAAACATTAGCTTATAGTATAGCAATGAAATTTTTTTATAAGTGCATGAGTTTTATTTTGACTACACGATAAGTACACATAGAATATTTACTGACACTTCTTTGTGTTAGTTCTTTTACTCTTTGATTTAACTATTTGATATTACATATCTATCTGGCTAGATTAGGTCATTGAGTTTTACCATATTAGCTTTTTAGCTTGAAACAACTCTAGCAGATGATTTTGTACAACTTTACATCAGATTTCTTTCCCTATAGCTGTATGAACCATGGAGGCTGGTGTACTTTATTGTATGAACCATGGAGGCTGGTGTACTTTATTGTATGAACCATGGAGGCTGGTGTACTTTATTGTTTGTCAGGATCATATTTAGTGTAATGGAATCCATCAGCTGTGTGTTTATTGCTTCACAGGAATCTAGACATATGTTTTCATTAAAAATATACCTTGTTGTGACAGAAACCACTGAATATAAAACAGCAAAGCAGTCCATTTCATGACTGTATACTGATAGTTAGCCAGTTTAAAATAAGTGCTGTGCCATTTTATCACCTACAGTTTTTTTATTGGAGCAAAGTGGTAGCTACCTGTACATGTTTCTCGTCCCACTGCATACACTAAAATTGGTATGGACATGCTGAATTGGTTTTATGTGTGATTATACTATCCAGTTACAAATTGCTTTTGATTCATTGGCCGGGAAATATCTAAAGTGCTCTTGTTAATATGATTATATACATAATTTTTATATAATTTGCGTAAAAAGGTCTAAAAAAAATAATAGAAATAAAAGATTCCCTGGCATTCAGCCATTGCATATTGTGTTTTCTAAATGTGTATGTAGTTAGTTATGCCGGTCACTCCTGCTGGGGTATAGGCCGCCCGCAAAAGATCGCCAGAGACTTCTGTCCTGTGCCATTCTCTCAAGCTGACTCCAGGTGTGACCCAGCTTAGTGATGTCCACCTCAAGGTTCCACAGGCTCGCGACTTTCACCACACCGCATCATAAGTTTTCCTGAAGAAGACCCTTCTTCCCTCAGGCTTTCAGTTTCTGGTTTTTCTTCTGTTGGTGTTTTTGTAGCAAGTTGGGTTTTACAAGGTCAGCTTGCTAGCTCCATGCCCAACCCTCCTCCTTTTACATCCGGGCTTGGGACCAGCAATGGCGGAGTTAAATGTGTATAATTTATTAATTTTTGTCATGTGTGAAAAGCATTTGAAAAAGTCAGTCTCCTAAGTGCATGTGTAATTTAGTCTGCCACATGGGGATATGCAGGCTTTGATGGAGGAGTTTGGACTCATTTAGTCTAAAGTGTTAACTTTAAATGATGAAATTTATACAAATTTATGTTGTAGTAAGATGCAACTATTGTTGTGTTATGACTAGAGCACCTGGTGATCATGGGTCTTGGTCCTATCAGCTGTGTATATAAATTTTTTCTGTGCAGGACTATTTTATAACATCAAAGTTTGAAAAAAAACAATAAAAAGAATATAAATAAATAAAGAGAGAGAGAGAGAGAGAGAGAGAATATTTGAAAGACTAAAAGATATTTCTATTTAAATAAAAATTAATGCTTTAGTTTTTATACACCCACCATATGATGTTGTGATGTTTTCCATCTGTCATTCCCTCCCTCAGTTACAAATTTTGTTTCTAGCAATAACTTTATTTGTTCCCCATCCACAGGTACCGAACTTTGTAGATGGTTTGCATTTTTGATATGGAAGAAACCAGCCATTTGGGATCTAAAGCTCCAAGGACAAGGGCATTGTGACTGAAAAAAGGAAAAGTTTCTGCTCAATAACTTGAGTTCTTGCCCAAGAACAGTTACCAAACTTTGCAACTTGCACTTGGTGTAAGGAAGACCCCTATCAATTTTGAGTTCAAAGGTCAAAGTCAGTCTGACAGAATTAAGAAAAATAGTTTCCAGCAACAGTTTTATTTTCTGTTCTGTGGTCCCCAAACTTTGTGGGTGATTTGTACTTGGTATAAGGAAGAACCCTATTGGTTTTGGAGTCAAGAGGTTGAAAGTCAAGGTCACTTTGACTGGAATTATAAAAATGGTTTCTGCAGAATAACTTTAGTTCTACATGACATACCTCAGCCAAAGATATTGATGATTTTCACTTGGGATACTGAAGAAGGTTTTTGATTTGGGGTCAAAAAGTCGAATGTCAAGGTCACTCTGCTGGAAAGTAGAAAAATGGTTTCTGCACAGAAAAGTTTGTTATTTAGAAGAGAACCATTGTGCCATTGACAATACCCTTGTTACATTTCTAACAGTCCCTGTATTACACGTTTTTATTATGTTAAGCCATCCTTTTGAATAAAGTGTATGTGCATTACCAGTTGTTAGAAAAGGTTGTTTTGTACAACAATATTTATGAGAAGGGTACTTGTCATTTTTATTGACCCGTGCATTTCAGGAACTATTCATTCCACTTCTGATACCACTGATGTGTATCAGAAACTTGTCTTGACCCATGCTTATCAGGTACTATAATTCCCATTTCTGACACAACCCATTTGTATCACAGACTATAATTAATCCATGCTTGTCAATGACTATTCTTGATCCATGCTTACCAGGGACTATTCTTAACCAGTGCTTATCAGGGACTATTCTTGACCAGTGCTTATCAGGGACTATAATTCACACTTCATATACCACTCATGCTTATCAGGGACTATTCATTTCACTTCTGAAATGACTCATGCTTACTGGGGACTATTCTTGACCCATTCTCATCAAGGACTATAATTCCCACTTCTGATACCTCCATGCATATCAGAGACTATTCCCACTTCTGATATCACTTATGCATATCATGGACTATTCTTGGCCCATTCTTTTCAAGGACTATAATTCACACTTCCAATACTACTGTTGCATATACTATAATTCCCACTTCTGACACCACTTTTACATCCATTATTTTCCTTTACTTAAAAATGTTTAGGCCATTTTGTGGTATAATAAACAATATTCAGTGATATTTTGTGTGTTATGTTGTCCTTATGACAGGTTAACAGGAAGCAAACTGAATATTTTTATGTAATTAAAACACTTCAATAAAAATAAGAGCCTTTCTTTCAACATATTGGACATTGGTTGACTCAAATTGACCATTTCTACTGGGTGATTTTATACAGGTGATAGGGTACAGATCTGAAAAATCCTTAGTGAAAAAAAGAGAAGCCTGTGTTTAATGGCTATTAAAAATGTTTTGTATATGCAGAATGTAGGTTCTTAAAGACTTGTGTTTGTATATTGGATTATAGATAAATGCAATGTATTTTCTGTGAATGATTTTGCAAAGGGTTTAAAAGAAATTAGCAGGATCATGGTAGAGATGAAATGGAAATTTAGCAGTGAATGTATCATTTTCTCTAGTACGTAGCTGGCATTTATTGCTAAATCATTATTGCATGAAGTTCAGTTAATCTGGTTGAATTACTAAAAAGATCTATGAGAAGACTTTTTCCGTGTCAAGTACTTGAGTGGTTGAATGACTGATAATAATAAATGTAATGATGACTGGCAATATTCTTTAATTAACTGTAAATTGAAATTAATGCATGTAATCAATGACTAAATACTTGCAATTAATGACTAAATTCTTGTAATTAAAGATTAAGTACTTGTAATTAATGACAAAATACTTGCAATTAATGACTAGAATTTGCCTTAAACTTTGCCAAGCTAAATAAAACTTAATGAAAACTGATATCTGCATAGAATCTGACATTATAAATGACACTAGTATAACATCATTCAGCTTTATTTGAATGTTTGTTTATTAGCAACATACTATTGTTGCAAAATACTGGCTGGGAAATAATACAAGTTTTTGTGGCAGTTTTACCCAATGTAATGAAAACCTGTACATGCTTGCACAGTATACTATGTCATCACAGATGAAATGAAGTCTCATTGTTTTATTCAGCAAGAGGTTTATCAAGCTGTGCATAAATCACTGCCAATAATGAGGGATGCTATACAGGATTATAGATAGGACTTAATCCATCTTGTATCCACAAGTCCATCTGTTCATCCATTGCTTTTGCATTCTTAATGCACATCTCCTGAAAGGTGAACCTTGACCATAATGTGTACCTGGCCAGTAGTATTATTGTGACAACAGTGTCCTTCCAAGAGATGTGTTACAGTCCTATTCTTTCATTCAAATTGTGTATTATTTTGACAATAGTGTCCATCCAAGAGATATGTTACAGTCCTATTCTTTCATTCAAAAGTACATGCAACATACAGTTTTTCTAGTTACTCATATTCAGATTGTTCAGCTGTGACATAACATTTGTACTGTATATTTTTTGTTTATAATGTGTTTATATTCACAATGGATTTTGCAGAGGATATAACAGAGACTTGTACAGAAGAATAACATCAGAGACTTGTAGGAGAGAATACTGTTTAAACACTTTTAAGGAGAAAAATATTCAGAGACTTGTACAGGTGAATGACATGTAGAGACTTGTACATAAGAATGACATTTAGAGACTTGTACTGGTGAATGACATGTAGAGACTTGTACATAAGAATGACATTCAGAGACTTGTACAGGTGAATGACATGTAGAGACTTGTACATAAGAATGACAGTTAGAGACTTGTACTGGAGAATCAAGCACTTTGCAGATACATAACAGGTTATAACATTTTCTTAGATAAGTTTTTGTTCCTGCTACAGTGGTCATAATTGGATACTGTGGTCATGATAGGATACTGTGGTCATGATAAGATACAGTGCTCATGATAGGATATAGTGGTCATAATAGGATACTGTGGTCATGATAGGATAATGTGGTCATAATGGGATACTGTGGTCATGATAGGATAGAGTGGTTATGATAGGATACTCTGGTCATGATGGGATATTGTTATCATGATGAGTTACTGTGGTCATAATGGGATACTGTGGTCATGATAGGGTATTGTGGTCATGATAGGATACTGTGGTCATGATAGGATATGATGGTCATGATAGGATGCAGTTGTCATGATAGGAAACTGGGCATGAATAGGATCTTGTTATCATGATGGGATACTGTGGTCACAATATGATACTCTGTCTTGATGGGCTTTATTATCATGATGGGACACTGTGGTCATGATTGGATACTCTGATCATGATGGGATATTGTTGTCATGATGGGGACTGGTCATGATAGAATACAGTGCTTATGATAGGATATAATGGTCATGATATGATACTGTAGTCATGATAAGATATTGTGGTCATGATGGGATACCATGGACATGATGAGATACTGTGATAATGATAGGATACAGTGGTTATGATAGGATTCTGTGGTCGTGATAGGATATTGTTTGATGGGATACTGTGGTAATGATAGGATACCATGGTCATGTATGATACAGTGGTTATGAGAGGATACCATGGTCATGATAGGATACTGTGTTCATGATATGATACATTGGTTATGAGAGGATACTGGGGTCATGATAGGATATTGTAATCATGATGGGATACTGTGGTTATGATGGGATTCAGTGGCCATGATTGGATATAGTGGTTATAATAGGATAGGATAATATGATCTTGATGGATTACTGTGGTCATGATGGGATACTGTGGTCATAATGGGATACTGTGGTCGTAATGGGATACTATGGTCATGATGGGATAATGTGACCATGATAGGATATTGTGAACATGATAGGATACAGTGGTCATGATAGTATAATGTGGTCATGATAGGATATTGTGAACATGATAGGATACAGTGGTCATGATAGGATAATGTGGTCATGATAGGATAAGGTGGTCATGATAGGATACACTGGTCATGATAGGATACACTGGTCATGATAGAATAATGTGGTCATGATAGGATACAGTGGTCATGATAGGATACAGTGGTCATGATAGGATACAGTGGTCATGATAGGATAATGTGGTCATGATAGGATAATGTGGTCATGATAGGATAAGGTGGTCATGATAGGATACACTGGTCATGATAGGATACACTGGTCATGATAGAATAATGTGGTCATGATAGGATACAGTGGTCATGATAGGATACAGTGGTCATGATAGGATAATGTGGTCATGATAGGATAAGGTGGTCATGATAGGATACACTGGTCATGATAGGATACACTGGTCATGATAGAATAATGTGGTCATGATAGGCGATGTGTTAGACCTTCTAGGATACCAAGAATTCATTCATTTTTTTGTGTATACATTTTTATGCATGCCATATGGCAGAGTATATAATTCTGTTTTCACACAATCACTCAGCATCAAATACAATACGAAATAAGTAGCTAGCATATGGGACTAAGAAGAACCTATTTCATAAGGTCAAAGGTCAGGGTCACATAAACTTATTGGAGGGAAAGTGCTTCCACACAATGACTTGTACAATATATATCTGGATCAGGCATTTAAACTAATTTGCATAGGAGTTAAGAAAGACACATATTGGTTTGGGGGCCCAAAGGTCAAAGGTTGAAGTCAAAATAACTCCAAAGCTCAAAGATGAAACATTGATTTTGCACAACATCTCTAGCCTTGTATAACCCAATTAGACCAAGACTGCTCCGGTGGCCTAGTGGTTAGAGTGTCCACCTCGGAGGCAGGAGGTCAAGGGTTCTAACCCCGGCCAGGTCATACCAAAGACTTTAAAAAATGGTACTAACAGCTGCCTCGCTTGGTGCTCAGCATTAAGAGGTTAGTGTTAGGACTGGTCGGCTTGGTGTCAGGATAATGTGACTGGGTGGGACATCATGCCACATGTCTGCGGCATGATGCCCCAGTGCTAGACATCACTGTAAACTGTCACACTGCAGACATCGTAGCGATATGACTGAAAAATTGTTAAAGCTACATTAAAAATCTAAATCACACACACACACACACACACATACACACACACACACACACACACACCCAATTAGACCAAACTTTGTGCATGGCTTTTATCACCCAATTAGACCAAACTTTGTGCATGGCTTTTATCACTCAATTAGACCAAACTTTGTGCAGAAGACTCCTATTCATTCTGTGGTCAAAAGGTCTGATGGACTCCAAGAATAATGATCTCCTGTGGAAAATAGTTCAAGTCATTCCACAAACCCTGACCAAACTTGAGTTTGAGATAAGAAAGACTCATGATGATTTTGTGAATGGGTCAAAGGTCAAGGCAACCAAGACCGAAAGAAATTGGCTTGTGCATATAACTTGAGTTCTGTGACCAAATTTTTTGGATGCCTTGCATTTGAGACAAGAAGGAAACAGACTGATAAGTCAGAACATATATTTTAGTATTATTAGGTGGTGCTGATTAGTGATATTGCTATGGTATGTAGACTATATGGATATTTTGTACATGATTATTTGACCAATCCAAGATGATTTTATTTACAATAAGTATATTAATACTCTGGCAGATATATACTGTACTATTTATGGTACTTTGTTGAGGTTTGGAAATTGCCTGTTTAATGGTAGTTGAAGTTGTGGATTGGAAATGAGGTTCAATTATTTCCACAAAAGAAGTAACTGTTCATTGAGTTGCTAAGCAACCATAAAAAATCCATGAAAGTTGATATGCTGTAAAAAAAAGTGAATTCTCAGTCTACTTTAAGTGAGATAAATATAGACACTGCTATGTGTCATATATGCTGTTTTCTCAATAGATGCTACGGAGCAATCAATTGATTCAACATGCAAAAATGATAAGAACTTGGGTTATGGCACTTTAAATTTTAATTATCCATAATTTTATAATTCTTGATTTACAATATCTGTAGAGCTGGGGCTTCAATACCGAACACATTATTTAATGTGGTAATAATTTAGCAGTTAGGAACATTTTCTGTCTCTTGGTTTTGAATGATCATAATGAATTCTGCCAAATAAATGTGAATGGTCATGCAATACACAAATTTACAAATGCTATCAATGGGACATATATTGTGTATTAACTTAGTAACATTTCCTCCATAGAGAAGTGATTTCCTTGCACCATGAAGTTCATTTGAGTACAAAACTAGTTTTAGACAAAGTTCAAGGGGGTACAAATCAAGTTTTAGACATTCTGGTAAACCATGACAGTAATAGTCCTCACTATGGCAGAATACTATTTACATTTTGCCTGCTTTACCAAACTTTTTTCTATATTTATAAAATGAAGAAGATAGTTTAATTTTTTTTTTTAAAAAGAAAAATGATTTATTTGTAATTTTTGCTGGTTAATTTGTCAACAAGTTATCTTTTAAAAGACATTTTAAGTGGATTAGCTGGTTCATTTGTATATGAGATTCTTTTTTGAAAAGATATTTCAATGGATTAGCTGGTTAATTTGTACATGAATTTCAGTGGATTAGCTGGTTAATTTGTACATGAATTTCAGTGGATTAGCTGGTTAATTTGTACATGAATTTAAGTGGATTAGCTGGTAACACTGGCAGTTAGCAGATTAATCAGACTTTTAAAACCAAAAAATGGGAATTAATGATTTAAGAAATTGAAATTATGAAAATAATTATCACCAACTTTTTTTTAAGATAATTATATGAAAGGTGTATAAGGGTTTTTTATAGTACAAACACAGTGATTTTAGAAAGACAGAAAAGTTGTGTATTTGTATATTTTAAGCAAATAAATTGGCTAAAAATGGAACATTTTAAATTGTGTAATTACTTAAAGATTTCATGTTAGTGTTTAGTCCAAAGTGGTCACAAAATATAAAACTGAATTTTAGAAAAATACAGTTAGTTTCAAAACGTGGAGAAAATAGTTTATTCAATGGAACTTAATGGCTAAGGTGTACTCAATCGACATAGTTCACTTTATTCAAGGAAAAGAAAGGTTATGGTATAATGTACACTCATTTGATAGAATTCACATCATTTGAAGGACAGCTAGGCTAAGGTGTAATGTACACTCAATCAATAGGGTTTACATTATTTAAAGGACAGCCAGGCTTAGATGTAATGTACACTCAATCAACAGGGTTCACTTTAGTCAAGGGACATCAGGGCTAGTGTAATGTGCAATCAGTTGACAGAGTTCTCTTTAGTCAAGGGACATCTGGGCTATTGTGTAATGTACAGTATACTCAATTGACAGAGTTCACTTTTTTCAAGGGATGTCAAGATAAGGTGTACTTTGCAATCAAGATCACCTTATGTATTGTGTCTGTAAAATATGAACTCATTTGACCCAACATGTATGAGAAATCAGCATTTGTTTGTGAGATGAAGTGATAGGCAGCTGGAGGCAATTCTGTGTATGATGCAGTGATAGGCAAATGCCACTTACACCCACACTTACTTGACTGTCAATACAATATCAGTAGATCAGGATGTATACTGCTAGCATGGAATGACAACACAGCATTGACCCATATTTACTATGACTTGATACAATAGTAGTAGATCAGGGTGTATGACAACACAGTATTGACACATATTTACTATGACATGATACAATAGTAGTAGATCAGGGTGTATGAAAACACAGTATTGACCCCATATTTACTATGACATGATACAATAGTAGTAGATCTTGGTGTATGACAACACAGCATTGACCCACATTTACTATGACATGATACAATAGATCTAGATCTTGGTGTATGACAACACAGTATTGACCCCACATTTACTATGACATGATACAATAGTAGTAGATCGGGGTGCATGACAACACAGTATTGACCCACATTTACTATGACATGTTACAATAGTAGTAGATCAGGGTGTATGAAAACACAGTATTGACCCCACATTTACTATGACATGATACAATAGATCTAGATCTTGGTGTATGACAACACAGCATTGACCCCACATTTACTATGACATGATACAATAGTAGTAGATCAGGGTGTATGTGCATCTAGCATGGAATGTCACACTGCATAAAGCCAATTTGATTATGTAGGAAGAAAATTAACAATTATGGCCAACTCTCTCTCTCTCTCTCTCTCTCTCAGACACAGACACAGACACAGATTTTTGACATTTTCGAAATCTATCCAACTCTCTCTCTCTGTCTCTCACACACACAGACACAGAGTTGTGACAATTTCCAAATCTATCCTTTATCACATATGAAAATTAAATGCCCAGTATGATTACTTATTTTTGGGCTAATTATTATTTTTGTAAGAAAAATTACCACTTCCAGAAATTTATGTACCAAAATATCCAGACATAGAGATAATAAGATTATGTCTTTCAGTGTAAATTGTAAATTAGCCATCTGTGTTAGGAGTTATTCTTGTGTCATCATAACGTTATTTTTCATTTCATCAGTGACTATTTATTCCTCAAACAGTTTTAACATTACTCTAACAATTCTTTTGTGTCATAATTTTTTTATCATATGCAGGTTATTGCAATATATGTATGAAGACTGTTATTCAGATATCTGTATGAAGACCATTATTTGGATATTGAGCAAAGAAATTGCTGATAATTTTTAAATTAGGATCGTTGCTTATGGCATTAATTCTGGTTTGGTCTGATTGATTTTTACTGAAACAAGAGACTTTTTAAGCCACTAACCATCACCCAAGCAACTTGGATTGTAACTTGACTCGATCAAACTCTATTTAGCATATTAACTTCAATTTATGCTCTAACAACTATAATCACTTGGCAAATAAAACTTAATCATTCTCTGCTAAAAAATCCATACACAGTAATTTGTTGCATTAGAGGTGTGAAGAGGCAGTATACTAAAAACTAGGGATGTTTTTCATCGACAGTCTGTCCTATTTAATTGATTTACATGTTTTCATCCTCAATCTGTCCTGTTAAATGATTTACATGTTCATTGTCAGTCTGTCCTATTAATTGATTCACATGTTTTCAGTTGTGAAAAAATTGATTTTTTAATTATAAATGTTCTAATCCTTTGCCGAAGAATGCATCATGAGTCAAATACCGTAATTACTACATACATACATACATACATACATACATACATACATACTTTACCATGTATATAAGGATGATACAATACTTAATTTAGCATGTATATAGACATGATACAATATTTAATTTAGCATGTATATATACATGATACAATATTTAATATTTTCTACACCGTTCATTGTCTAGATGTTTTAAGAAAAGAAACAGTTGCGCCTTTTAAGCTTTTATGATGCATTGTGACTGAAACCTTTTTCACACCTGAAATTCCATTATGTGTCAGTGTACATTTTATACCCTTACTGTGTGTACATCTTATAGCCTTACTGTGTGTACATTTTATAGTCTTACTGTGTGTACATTTTATAGCCTTACTGTGTGTTCATTTTATAGCCTTACTGTGTGTACATTTTATAGCCTTACTGTGTGTACATTTTATAGCCTTACTGTGTACATTTTATAGCCTTACTCTGTGTACATTTATAGCCTTACTGTGTGTACATTTATAGCCTTACTGTGTGTACATTTTATAACCTTGCTGTGTACATTTTATAGCCTTACTGTGTGTACATTTTATAACCTTACTGTGTGTACATTTTATAGCCTTACTGTGTGTACATTTATAGCCTTACTGTGTGTACATTTTATAGCCTTACTGTGTGTACATTTTATAGCCTTACTGTGTGTACATTTTATAGCCTTACTGTAAATATGAAAGCATATGCATAATACAGGAAATATCAATCAAACAAAAACATTTGAAAAAATATGCTAATGCATATTTCACACAAATTTTTAAATGGCAAATACATCCATTAAGAAGGAAATGGAGTTAGTTGCCTAAAAATGGTGTGGTGGTAGGGGATATGTGTCAATTATAAAGTTAGTTGTTATTATTAAATTGAATATGATATGTTTACATTGAAGAGGGGTGTGTATTAAGTCACATTGTAAAGTGGCTGTGGTAGGAATTTAATAGGCAGATCCTTTACTCTGATTCTTCATCAATGTTATTACAGTAAAACCTACATGTAAAGAGTACACTTCTGACCCCAAAATGATCTTTCAAGACAGGTGGTCTCATGACAGGTCATCAAATAATATCATCAATAAATGTATAAATTAAGAATATGCTTTCTCAAAACAGGTGGTCTAAACAGGTTTAGCTGTGTAACTTTATAATTATTGTTGTTAACATGCATAGTACATGGATATTATTAACATATTAGCATTTAACATTTTCATGTAATGTAAATTATCAATATCATTAATACATCATGACTCATGCCAAAGATCCCTTCACACAAAAAGGTATTGTTACAGTAAGAAGCACCTTTCCCTCCCCCTTCCGGTGTAATACATTTCTTTCTGGAACACTTTAACTGATCAACTTATGATGTAACTGACATTTTCTTACCTGTAATTATTTGTAGTGTGTAACTTATTATCTGTGACCTTTTTTTTTACCAGTGATTATTTATAACATGTGACTTACTGTTTGTGACTTTTTCTTACTTGTGATTATTTGTAACTTGTATGAATAATTGTTAATATTATTAATACAAATTTTCACACCATTCTTGTTTAAAAAGAAGTATATACCAAAAAGTTCTTTTTAAGTGCAGTTGCTTAAAAATTGTTGAAGTTTGTGTTAGAAATGACTTTATCTATACTGTTTTATCAGAAGTGTTAACACATAAATGGTTGGTAGAAGTAATAATTTTTCTTCATGAAAAGAAGCATGAGGAAAGTGAAGATTTTGCCTTTTGGAGTCATCGGGCAAGGAAAAACAGTATTCTGTCGGGTGGAAAATTATTTTCCTCCACAGACCAGCAGTTTTCTTTATATCTCACATTAATGGTGCCAACATCATTTTCCACTTGACAGAGCAGCTGGACTTAGTTTGAACCTACAATATTTGCTGGAATTAAGCTTTAGAGTCCATCAAACCCTATAATGTCTTATGGTACACTTTTGAATACATGAAGAGTTATCCAGACTCTATAATGTTTTATGGTACACTCTTTACTACATACAGAGACATGCAATTTTTATAATGTCTTATGGTAAACTCTTGACTACACAGAGACATGCAATTTCAATTATGTCTTATGGTAAACTCTTGACTATGCAGAGACATGCAGTTTCTCTAATGTCTTATGGTAAACTCTTGACTACACAGAGACATGCAATTTTTCAATTATGTCTTATGGTAAACTCTTGACTACACAGAGACATGCAATTTCAGTAATGTCTTACAGTAAACTCTTGACTGCGCAGAGATATGCATTTCAATTATGTCTATGGTAAACTCTTGACTACACAGGGACATGCAATTTCAATTATGTCTTATGGTAAACTCTTGACTACACAGAGACATGCAATTTCAGTAATGTCTTACAGTAAACTCTTGACTACACAGAGACATGCAATTTCAGTCTTATGGTATGACTACACAGGACATGCAATTTCATTATGTCTTATGTAAACTCTTGACTACACAGAGACATGCAATTTCAGTAATGTCTTATGGTAAACTCTTGACTACACAGGGACATGCAATTTCAATTATGTCTTATGGTAAACTCTTGACTACACAGGGACATGCAATTTCAGTAATGTCTTATGGTAAACTCTTGACTACACAGGGACATGCAATTTCAATTATGTCTTATGGTAAACTCTTGACTACACAGGGACATGCAATTTCAATTATGTCTTATGGTAAATTCTTGACTACACAGAGACATCCAAACTCTATATGGTATGCTCTACACACAGAGACATGCAAACTCTATAATGTCTTTTATTACACTCTTTCACTGCACACACAGAGACATGCAAACTCTATAATGTCTTTTATTACACTCTTTACTACACACAGAAACATGCAAAATCTAATGTCTTATGGTACAAACATGTTTCAGGTGTATGATAGATACATTGTGTCCATAATGATTTTTCATAGGAGATATCTTACGTCTGCAAAAACTTTGCCTGACCATAGTGTATAATTTGTCTATTATTTAATGGAGAGTTGAATGTCTGATAACAAATGGAGATTTTAGTTTTGGTAGTTGATGGATTACACATTCCCATACTTCCATTAATTTGTGTTTATCAAGGTTTACCTAGAATTTTCTGTTGCAGAAATACCTCCCTCCTAGAAATCATGATGTGTTAGGTACAGAGCATTTTTGACATGGATTGGATGGAAGCTGGTGGTTGATGGGAGCCCCTTATTAAATAAATAAATATCAGGTTGATGATCAAGCATAGTTGTTTATATTACAACATTCCTGAGCAGGATGTTTTATAGAAGTAGTTGTCCTTTCATTGAAGAGTTGTTTTCTTTGTATGTTGTATCTCTAATTACTGCTACCTATATTGTGTTTTGCTACTCAGGTAATTATTTTTCTAGTTGTACATGCACTCATTGTGAAAGGATGCAGTAGCAATTAATGTTCCTTTAAAGTTATCTATTCTTAAAGTGTGTTATTTTAAGGAATCATTAGGAATAGAGATTACATTTTTAAAGCAAGAATTAAAGCGTACACCATGATTTTGTACTTCATCACAGAAAAACAGAAGTAGAGATACTGGTGCTACTTTCATTTGAATAGAATACCATTTCCCAAATTTGCAGTATGGAAGGATTAACTTTTGAGAAAACAAAGTTAGCCCATAAAGTTGAATTAGGTGTATCAGAATAAAATTGACAAACAGGACACTATAGTTATTATGTCACTTGACTGACTGAAAGGATGTAGGTTTAGAATCCTACCATCAGCTACCATGGTGTATCCATAGGAAAGGCACCTTACTCCAATTTTCTTGGCACTAATTAACCTGTGTTGCTGTGCCATAGAACACCAAATCAATATTCATCAGTATTCATTGGTAGGTAAATACTATATGAACTTGGAAGGTTTTACTGTTCATGGGTGAAAATTGAAACATTTACACCTGTTTAAGTGAAAATTAATTGTTTTTATGCTACACTGTGAAGTTTAACATTATTGTACAGATTTTTCCTGTACTATCTAGCTAGATCATTAATAAGGTGACTGTGGCCTCTCTGTGTATGCATATGCTGTTCAATGCTAATTAGTTATATTGTCCTGTGCTAAGTACAAAATACCAAATGAGTACTAATGAGTATTTTATGTATTTTAGCAACAATTTGGATTATCACATATAAATAGGTTGTCATGTATATTTAGGTTGTCATGTATGTACGTTGAGGTTGCCTGATATGTTTGTTTAGGTTGTCACATATGTGAGGTTCCCATTTATGTTTAAGTTATCACATGTTTAGGTTGTCACACAAGTATGTATTGACTGTAAGTGTAGATCTTGTGATGGCCATTGCCACTGTTTGTATGACCATTCTCAGCGCCCTAATATCAAGGTTCTGACAGATTCTAATAAACATCTTCATCTTATATGTTATAAGAGAAAACAGCTCATCACATGCAGGATCTCAAACTCAAATTACCATGAGAGCCATATGAGGACTAGTACATTGGCCCAAGCACTGCATCACTGAAACCTTTTCATACAGCAAAAGCAGTTCATATAAAAGGCAGTTAGTTGAAATGGTGGAAACAAGAAGTAAATGATGTAACAATAAAATTTTAATCAACACTTGCTGGCTGTGAAGAAATAATTTGCATTATTATTTTACAAATTCTGGGTGTTGTTTCGGGCTGGAGGAAATAACTCCATGGGCCACATGCAGCCCACAGCCCATGTGTTTGAAACCCTTATACTAATATGTATGTTTACTAATCCTTTACCACAGCCACTACATTTTATACAGTAACATACCACATATCCAGACTGAAGAATACAGTAGAATGCTACTTATCCATACTGAATAATAGTCAGACTGATGAATACAGTAGCATGTCACTTATACAGACTGAATAATACAGTAGAATGCCACTTATCCAGACTGAATAATACAGTAGTATGCCACTTACCCACATTGAATAATGCAGTAACATACCACATATTCAGACTGAATAATACAGTAACATGCCTCTTGTCCAGACTGAATAATACAGTAACATGCCACTTGCCCAGATTGGATAATACAGTAGAATGCCACTTATCCAGACTGAATAATACAGTCAGACTGAATAATACAGTAGCATGGTACTTATCCATACTGAATAATACAGTCAGACTGACGAATACAGTAGCATGCCACTTATACAGACTGGATAATACAATAGAATGCCACTTATCCAGACTGAATAATACAGTCAGACTGAATAATACAGTAACATGCCTCTTGCCCAGACTGAATAATACAGTAGAATGCCACTTGCCTGGCCTAAATAATACAGTAGAGTTCCACTTACCCAGACTGAATAATACATGAGAATGCCACTTACCCAGACTGAATAATACAATAGAATACCACTTATCCAGACTAAATAATACAGTTGCATGCCACTTCCAGACTAAATAATACAGTAGAATGCCACTTATCCAGACTAAATAATACAATAGAATACCTCTTATCCAGACTGAATAATACAGTAGAATGCTACTTTTCCAGACTAAATAATACAATAGAATACCACTTATCCAGACTGAATAATACAGTAGAATGCCACTTATCGAGACTGAATAATACAATAAAATACCACTTACCCAGACTGATTAGTAGCTTGCCACTTACCCAGACTGATTAATACTGTAGCTTGCCACCTACCCAGACTGAATAATACTCTAGCAGGTCACTTATCCAGACTAAGTAGTACAATAGAATACCACTTAACCAGATTGATTAATACAGTAGCTTGTCACTTACCCAGACTGAATAAGAAGGTGGTGATTTTGTATGGAAATCAAATTTTTAACTAAATGGGGATTTCAGTTTGTTGGTACATGTTCATGGTCTGTATAAAGAAAAACACTGAGATCATGATTTCCTATCTGGTTAAATGGTATTGTGATGTTAGTGTTTTGCAGCCAGATTACTGATTCCCATAGTGTACTTGCATAATGCCATTAGAGAGTTTGTCCACACTTTATCTTTGATGTGACAAGAAGCAGAATTTAAATTACACATTATCTTGATATTGTAGTTACAGAGCTTGGTTTAAATGGAAGGCATCCAGCTGTTTTATTGCAATTATTTCAAGCAACAAGTGATTCTGGTTGAGGAGACAAATAGTTTGACATGTGTAGAATGATTTTAGTTTTAATTATATTTTATTGATTTGATGAGTTTATATGAAGATAGATATGTGTATATCTTATCACTAACCATGTTGAAAGGGCTGTAATGATATGTGCTATCACACTTATTATCACTATCCATGTTGAAAGGGCTGTCGTGATATGTGCTATCACACTTATTATCACTACCCATGTTGAAAGGGCTGTATTGAAATGTGATATCACACTTATTATCACTACCCATATTAAAAGGGCTGTCATGATATGTGCTATCACACTTATTATCACTACCCATATAAAAGGGCTGTATTGAAATGTGATATCACACTTTAACAGCACAAAGTAGTACTATGTATCACAGATGCTTTAACCCATGTTTAATCATTCAAAAATCAAAGAGATAATTTTAATCAGCATTTTAAAATCTTCCTTCAAAAGCTTAAATTCAATAAAGTACAGCTGAACATAAAAATTTCAAAATAAATTTCTTTTTGTATCACTAACAACTGTACCCTGCACCACTTACAGTTGTATCTTGCATCACTTAAAGTTTTGATTTATTAACTGTAGCAAGATCACCTCTGTTTGCATGGGTTCAAATCTTGGGCTCGGCCAATGTGGGTATGTGAGAAAGCTTGCCGGTAGCTTCTCGTGGGTAGATGGTTCTTTCTGGGGTTTTTCCAGGTTCTTCCTCCACCATTTATACTGGCGGCCATGTATAGCCTATCTTGTGCTGAAAAATGGCATTAAACCCTATGACAACAACAACAACAACTGTAGCAAGAGAAGGTTCCATTCTGATTTATTAACTATGGCAAGGGAAGATTCCATTTTGATTTATTAAATGTAGCAAGAGAATATTCCATTATGATTTATTAACTATAGCAAGGGAAGATTCCATTTTGATTTATGAACTGTAGCAAGAAAATATTCCATTATGATTTATTAACTATAGCAAGGGAAGATTCCATTTTGATTTATTAACTATAGCAAGGGAAGATTCCATTTTGATTTATTAACTGTAGCAAGAAAATATTCCATTATGATTTATTAACTATAGCAAGGGAAGATTCCATTTTGATTTATTAAATGTAGCAAGAAAATATTCAATTTTGATTTATTAACTGTAAGCAAGAGAAGATTCCATTTTGGATTTTCACACATCATCTGAATGCAAATTTATGTTTAACAGGAGAAACTGGGGTCTTAGTAGCAATACTAATAATGTAGCTTTGATACCACAGACATTTGATTTATTTTTCTAAAAATGTCAAAGAAGAATTTGCAATTCTAATTTAAATTCTTTTCTGATACATGTATGCTATTACAGGAATATCTAATTTGTTTACTAGAATTTCTTATTGTCATGCCTGAGACTGTTCTAATTAAAAAACTGAGAATGCTGCAACTGCCACAGACAATTTAAACAAAGTGTACATGGCTGCGCTGTCACCCATCATAAAGTCCATACAGTATGAGGTGTGTTTATATTAGAATTTCATTTTTCTGTGTGAAATGGCAAGAATTAATAATGCTATAAATTGGATTCTGACAAATTTTTCAATTTTTGAAAGTCAACATATACTCATTCATGTGACAGCCTGGAAAGATCAAATTGGGAGGTCCATAAAATTGAATCAGGAGATCTCTTTAAATTAGGAGAATTTTCATCAACTCAATTTTTAGATGTTAAAAGGTATGAAAATAGCAATAATGAAATAAATGTCAATGTTCACATTTAATATAAATATTTTTAGGTAGCTAAGCTAGTACATAATTCAACAATATGTATCATAAATCTTCACAACTGTCTCTGCACACAAAAGGATAGTTTGGTTTTATTGTTATACTGAAAGAGGGGTGGGGGTGGGCAACAGCACAATGAGGTTATTTAGTGTGAAGGCAATTGAAATAAAGAACCTTGCCCAAGACACATTAGCTGAATTTGGTTCATTCTATGTAGGGATTTAAACCTGTACCCTATACATTAGCTGACTTTGGCTGATCCCATATAGGGATTTGAACCTGTACCCTATACATTAGCTGACTTTGGCTGATCCCATATAGGGATTTGAACCTGTACCCTATACATTAGCTGACTTTGGCTGATCCCATATAGGGATTTGAACCTGTACCCTATACATTAGCTGACTTTGGCTGATCCCATATAGGGATTTGAACCTGTACCCTATACATTAGCTGACTTTGGCTGATCCCATATAGGGATTTGAACCTGTACCCTATACATTAGCTGACTTTGGCTGATCCCATATAGGGATTTGAACCTGTACCCTATACATTAGCTGACTTTGGCTGATCCCATATAGGGATTTGAACCTGTACCCTATACATTAGCTGACTTTGGCTGATCCCATATAGGGATTTGAACCTGCACCCTTTCCATTGTGAGTGTAGAATATACTGGACAGAGAGTAAAGCCTTATTTGTTATTTATTATTTTCTATCTGGGATTTAGAAAAATTGTGCAATCTTGAGCCCATTTTGATTTGTTTTAATGCAAACATGTCAACATCAATACTTGTTCATAGAAAAGAAAATGATCACATCTCCATTATAACTTGAATCAAAAACACAAGAATTTAAAGCAGCAAACTGGCTTATTGTATAGCAAATTGGCTTATTGTCTAGCAAACTGGCTTGTTGTCTAGCAAATTGGGTTATTGTATAGCAAACTGGCTTATTGTATAACAAACTGGCTTGTTGTATAGCAAACTGTCATGTTGTATAGGAAATTGGCTTATTGTATAGCAGACTGGCTTGTTGTATTGCAAACTGGCTTGTTGTAATGCAGAGTGGCTTATTGTCTAGCAAACTGGCTTATTGTCTAGCAAACTGGCTTGTTTTATAGCAAACTGGCTTGTTGTATAGCAAAGTGGTTTATTATCTGGCAAACTAGCTTATTGTCTAGTACACTGGCTTATTGTATAGCAAACTGGCTTATTGTCTAGCAAACTGGCTTATTGCCTAGCAAACTGTCATGTTGTATAGCAAATTGGCTTATTGTATAGCAAACTGTCTTGTTGTATAGCAAACTGGCTTGTTGTAATGCAGAGTGGCTTATCGTCTAGCAAACGGGCTTGTTGTATAGCAAACTGTCATGTTGTATAGCAAACTGACTTATTGCATAGCAAACTGTCTTGTTGTATAGCAAACTGGCTTGTTGTAATGCAGAGTGGCTTATTGTCTAGCAAACTGGCTTGTTGTATAGCAAACTGGTTTGTTGAATAGCAAACTGGCTTGTTGTCTAGCAAACTGGTTTATTGTCTAGAAAAAAATCAAAATTAACCAGTATAAATTGAAAATTCTGTTGAATTGGTGGAAGTTTTATCCAGCACAACAGGACCCATCATCTAACTATCTGGTCACCATATTTACAACTTTTTTTTATCCAGCACAGCAGGACCCATCATCTGATTTTCTGGTCACCATATTTACAATTTTTTTTATCCAGCAAAATAGGACCCATCATCTAACTTTCTGGTCACCATGTTTACAATTTTTTTTATCCAGCACAGCAGGACCTATCATCTAATTTTCTGGTCACCATATTTACAACTTAGCCCTTCCAGCCCTTCTGGCCCTTCCAGCTTTTTCAAAATCTTTTACTGGCCAGTAGCATCAAAGGCAAGCAGGTAACAAATCTGAATATTTTTATTTCTTTGGGGGTCACAGCATTCTCTTCACTTGTCCATCTTGTCTAAAGAATTTTTAATTGTGAACTAGTATGCAGAGAAGGTCAAAGTAATAAAACTTTCAGTACATTAGGAATCAGACTATATTATCTTTAGAGGTCATTTATTTTCAGTCTGAGACTCAACAGCTTTCTTTGCTATATCTGTTGTTTCGACTTGACTTTGCATGTAATGTCACTCTTACCCTCATGTAGAAGATAGTAGAATCCCTATTAGAAAGGGGATGTCACTCTTACCCTCATGTAGAAAATAGTAGAATCCCTATTAGAAGACAGCAGGACTCATTTGAGTAGACAGTTGACCCCTCTAAGGAGACAGTAGACCCCTTTAAGTAGACAGTCAAACCCATATAAGGAGACAGTAGGACCCATCTAAGGAGATAGTAGGAACCATCTTAAGGAGTTTATAGACCCCTTTAAGGAGACAGTAGACATCAAGAATTCTAGCTAAAATGGGCCTGTAATATTGAGAAATCTGGTTAAAAGGGGCCTGTAACATTTTAAAATCCTGGCTGAAAGGGGCCTATAACATTATAAAATCCTGGCTGAAAGGGGCTTATAACATTAAGAATCCTGGCTGAAAGCGGCCTATAACATTTTAAAACCCTGGCTGAAAGGGGCTTATAACATTAAGAATCCTGACTGAAAGGGGTCTATAACATTTTAAAATCCTAGCTGAAAGGGGCTTATAACATTAAGAATCCTAGCTGAAAGGGGCTTATAACATTTTAAAATCCTAGCTGAAAGGGGCTTATAACATTAAGAATCCTAGCTGAAAGGGGCCTGTAACCTTTTAAAATCCTAGCTGAAAAGGGGCCTGTAACATTTTAAAATCCTGGCTGAAAGGGACCTGTAACATTTTAAAATCCTGGCTGAAAGGGGCCTATAGCATTTTAAAATCCTGGCTGAAAGGGGCCTATAACATTTTAAAATCCTGGCTGAAAGGGGCCTATAACATTTTAAATCCTGGCTGAAAGGGGCCTATAACATTTTAAAATCCTGGCTAAAATGGAGCTGTAAGATCTGTTGTATTATTATGACTCATATTGTTTAAGACTTGCAGTGTGAAGAATGTATCTTATTGCAGTGTGAAGAATGTATCTTATTGCAGTGTGAAGAATGTATCTCATTGCAGTGTGAAGAATGTATCTCATTGCAGTGTGAAGAATGTATCTTATTGCAGTATGAAGAATGTATCTTATTGCAGTGTGAAGAATGTATCTTATTGCAGTGTGAAGAATGTATCTTATAAAAAAAAAATAACTTCAAAATTTCCTCGACTGAAATCAATTTATAAGCTTAATGACATCACAGTGCAGACTTTAAGTCTCCGATGGTAACTTGACGTAGTTGATAACTAAAATGGCTTCCAATGTTTTGCAGAGTAATTGCTTTGTAAGATATGAACCCACTGAGCAATTGGCAGATATTAATCTTGCAGTAGGTCAAATGTCATTCAGATTAAATACAGATTATAATCACATTTTTGTTTCAATCAGAATATAAATACCAAATATGGTGTTATCTCATGACAGTGCAAATCTCCTCTGTCACATGTCTTAATCAATTGAGCATTATTTCAAACAAATTTTTTTCTAGAAGTAATTCATCACTAGTTTATGTCACTGTTCCTATTCCCAAAACTGGATTTTATTGACAAAATATTGATTTTAATGACATTAATTTATTTTGATGTGTCTCCAGATTGAGTATTTGTTTCTTTAAAAACCAAATGCACACAATAAGGATCTAGAAAAAAAATCCTGGTCAGAAGGTGTTGCTTTGTTACAAATGTACACAATTAGGATGTAGGTCAAATTGATACAGGCCATTACAAATGTACATAGCCGAGATCTAGGCAAAAGTGTTGGACAGGAGGTGATGTTTTGTTACAAATGTATATAGCTGAGATAGGCAAACGAGTTGGGCAGGAGGTGACGTTTTGTTACAAATGTATATAGCTGAGATAGGCAAACGAGTTGGGCAGAAGGTGATGTTTTGTAGCCAACATAAAAAGCAAATACTTCTTTAAGTTGCAGATTGTTCCATTTAGTTGCCTGATAATTACTGAGAACCTAATTTAGTGCTGAACTTTTTTCAAAACCTTTTTAAAATTTTCACTTATGGAGTGATTGATTATTAGAGATTAGAAACAAGCAGATTATTATAAAACTGATAATCAGCTAAGTAAGTTATACAATGACATTACATTCCTATAAACACGTCGCTAAGTAAGTTACACAAATGACATTTACATTCCTATAAACACGTCACTAAGTAAGTTACACAAATGACATTACATTTCTATAAACACATCAGATTTTATATACAAAACTCATAATTAAGGAAGAAGAAGTTAAGGACAAATTTTTCAAGATCATGATGTTACATAATACTCAGGGAGGTTAAATGATCCTGGTTGTCATGCCAGCTTTGTACCAGCATAGGAATGTTAAATGATCCTTGTTTTAATGCCAGTGTTGTACTAGTATATTGGTATTAAATGATTCTGGTTGTCATGCCAACATTGTACTAGTATAGCAAGGTTAAATGATTCTGGTTGTCATGCTATCATTGTACTAGCATAGCGAGGTTAAATGATTCTGGTTGTCATGCCAGAATTGTACTAGCATAGCGAGGTTAAATGATTCTGGTTTTCATGCCAGAATTGTACTAGCATAGGGAGGTTAAATGATTCTGGTTGTCATGCCAACATTGTACTAGTATAGCGAGGTTAAATGATTCAGGTTGTCATGCCAGAATTGTACTAGTATAGGGGGATTAAATGATTCTGGTTGTCATGCTATCATTGTACTAGTATAGCGAGGTTAAATGATTCTGGTTGTCATGCCAACATTGTACTAGTATAGCGAGGTTAAATGATTCTGGTTGTCATGCTATCTAGCATAGGGAGGTTAAATGATTTTGGTTGTCATGCTCTCTAGTACAGGGAGGTTAAATGATTCTGGTTGTCATGCTATCATTTTACTAGCATGGGGGGATTAAATGATTCTGGTTGTCATGCTATCATTGTACTAGCATGGGGGGATTAAATGATTCTGGTTGTCATGCTATCATTGTACTAGCATGGGGGGATTAAATGATTCTGGTTGTCATGCTATCATTGTACTACTAGATTCATGGGGGGATTAAATGATTCTGGTTGTCATGCCAGAATTGTACTAGCATAGGGGGGATTAAATAATTCTGGTTGTCATGCCAGAATTGTACTAGCATAGGGGGGATTAAATGATTCTGGTTGTCATGCTATCATTGTACTATCATGGGGGGATTAAATGATTCTGGTTGTCATGCTATCATTGTACTATCATGGGGGGATTAAATGATTCTGGTTGTCATGCTATCATTTTACTAGCATGGGGGGATTAAATGATTCTGGTTGTCATGCTATCATTGTACTAGCATGGGGGGATTAAATGATTCTGGTTGTCATGCTATCATTTTACTAGCATGGGGGGATTAAATGATTCTGGTTGTCATGCTATCATTGTACTAGCATGGGGG
>JAECUM010041707.1:0-10611 GCA_016617855.1 Megalonaias nervosa
CAAACAGGTGGCATTCGTCCGTCCTCCGTACAAACTGTCCCGCGGGTTCAGTGGGTCCACCAGCTTGTAACTTTCCACGATGCGCTTAAATTCGGGATCGGTTTTCAATCGGTGATCGTACTCGTGTTCCCACATTCCTACCACTTGTTATCCTTGCTCTTCTAACTTCAAGCGTCGCTGACAAGCGGCCTGGTACAAGTCTTCCATGGTCCGTTGTAAAAACTGATTTGTCGTGTTACGTTGAGGGTAACATATATGACATCCGTGAAATAAACAGCCATTAAACTTGTACATGATCTTGGGGTTTTCTAAGTCCCAGCCATCTAACGAATACCTTCCGATGGTCTTTTCGCCTCCTCCGTTGCGGGCGTATTGGATCCATTTGTCTTCCTCGTCGCACGAGTAATGTAACCAGCGTAGGGCTTTGACCGAGTACTGACGTTTGACAAAGTTCGTCGTTTGAGGACTTATGACAGCCAGAGTGTTTTCGAGCATGAATCGTTGTCGGGACACTTTGGAACACGCTTTAGCAATGGTGCAGGCTTCTTTAAAAGGATCGATTCCTCCGTGTTCCATGAACAGTTCTCGAAATTTTCCACAGCAGCGACGTAAAATGTCCACGTCGGAACGACAATACTTTAACATTTCTTCCTGAAAGTCGAAAGGGTTAGAGCAGTGAGTCTGGAATCAAGCGTAGAAAGCTTCTCGTTGTTCATGTTGTCGGGGTCGTAGTAGTGAGCCTCAGGTAAATGGGGCAGAAAGGCGTGTTGATTGGCTTCGGCATTGAAAAAGTGTGGATAATAGCCTTTGGCCATCTCTGTCATTCCAAATGTTTTAGGCATGCGACTGAACGACATGGCCAAGTAACTCATCGAATCTTTAAACTGCACTTGACCCACTAGCATGGAAATGATTTTGGCTCCGTTCAAAGTCACTGTAGGACGTTCGGTACTTTGTTCCGTATAGTATCTGAGGCGAAATTGCCCTTCGTATGCCGAGAAATTGTGCGCCATGACCGTGGCATAGCGATGACAATCTCCGTAACGTTAGATGTCTTCTTGGCTCTACGCCTCGTCGATAGGGTCTAAGATCCATTGTGCAAAATTGGCCAGCGTGTTCGGTCCCCGAAAGTTTTTTTCACGTCCTCCAGGAATCTTGCTACAGTGAGGGCAATGAATAAAGATAGGCTCTTGGATGCACTTCTCGCACGCTCGATGAGCCACGCAGAAATTAGGAATGTGAATGCCAGTCTCTTGCATGCAGTCGAAATCGAAAAAGATGAAATTGCCTTTCTTCTGGTCATTATTTTCTTCTTCATGTTTGGATTAGTATTTTTGAATGTAGCATTGGTGTTTCAAGTCCACGACTTGGCGCCAAATGTGACATCGCTTCTTTCCTGAACATACGTGCGACTTGGCATTACTGGTACGTATGCCTTGTCCACAAGTAGGGCACAATCTCAGGAGTTGACAAGCACTTTTCTGCTGTGAACCTTGCGTGTTTAAATGTTGTTGGTAACAGAAATGGCTGAGAAACGTGCGGTGACAAGCTGGGCAATGCACTCATTCTTGTCCTTGGTCCAGATAGGGCTTAGAGGCTAAACATGCCTCACATTGCGATCCACAATGCTTGTGTTGCTCTCGATTGTTATAGCCATAGTCACATTTCTCACAGTAATAACTGTATCCCAGAAATGCAGTGATACTGGTAATGGCATCGAAATGTTTATTGTGATGATAGACGTGAATGTATTTACCGTCTTTGAAATCTTTGCCTCGAAACAACAGAGGTCCGCGCACTTCTTGAGGGTGAACTTTCAAGGTGTAGCGTGGAGCCAAGACGTCTTGCAACTTTTGCATTTCAAGAATGTCACAGGGTGTGTCTTTGGATATCCTCGCTTGCTGTAACAGGAGTTCTGCTTCTCTTTGTTGTTTGGCTCAGCTAGAGTTTCGAATAGTTTGCCAGGCTCTTTTCCATTCTGCCGTGTCGTTCTTATCGGCATACGTTCGTCCCACCACGATGGCACGGGCTAAACACATCTTGTCTTGAGTGTTGTTAATTTGAACGAGGCTGCGAAGATTGTCTACGAATAACACCTTTTTGCGTTGTTCTGTCCCTTGGGGAAGATACACGTGGGTCATGAATAGTGTCGCTTTTCCGTCGGTGATGTGAAACTTGTCGTTGGATTGTTGCACGTGTTGAATCTTGTCCATGACTTTGGAAGGTGTCAATTCTGCCGGGCTGCTAAACTAGATCCTAACGGGGGACTTCAAACTGTCGTGACGAATGGAAAGTCTCAAGCGATCGTCTTCTTTGACTTCACATTGCTGTTTCAGTGTGGTTAACAAAGGATCCCACACATTGGTGATGAACCCCTATGCTTTCTCCAGTGGTACGTCGGACTTGAAATCTTTAAACTTCACCGTGTACGTTTAGGCTGTGGTTCTAAATTTTCTGGATGAGCGTTTGTCCGTCTCTCGAATGTCGTAATACTTTTCTCGGTTTACTGGTGGTGATGGACTTTGACTGGGTGTAGACTCCCTGGGTCTGGATTCTGGCTCACTCATCTGATCTTCAAAATAACTGGCATGAATTTGAGCCAAGACTTCAGCTACTGTGTGAGGCGATAAATCACGTTTCTGTCTCTTACTTTCTTCTCCTTTCTTTACGAAATGATGCAATCGTTTTATCTTGACTGCAGAAAGTCAAATGACTACATTTGAAACACCATAGACCCCTATATATCCATGTCAGACTCCGTGTATATATAAAGGGCTGGTTCCTTCCCTCTCAGTATTCATTTCGCTCTCAATCCGACCAGCACGATTGAAGAACCCACACAGATCGAACGTCTGATCAGAGCTTTGCGAGGTGTCATACGAAAGTTTTCTTCAGACAAACCGACTGCCTACTCCCCCTCCTTTCGAGATAAAAGTCAAGATACTTGCTATATCTGTCAGAAGAAAAGGCATTGGGCTACAGAATGTCCAGACCGTCAAAAATGCAAGACCAGTGTCAGAAGAGACAAAAGTCAAGATACTTGTTATCATTGTCAAGAGATAGGACATTGGTCTTCAGAGTGTCCTAAGAAACAACAGGAGCAGGAGCAGGAGAATGAAAAAGAGGTGCCCTCTGCAAAGGAAGAACCCCGACACGTTCAGAAAGAGAAGACAGAAAAGAAAAGAAGAAGAGAAAAAAGTTTAGAATAATAAGGACCTACACTCACGCACTCACAACACGTACATCATAGGGTTAAAAAAAATAAAAGAGATTTTGAGTTTTAATTGATTTTGGCAAAATGAATATTATCTCTTTTAGAAAGAAGTGAGTAGCCCTGAAAAGGGCCGTTGGGTGTTTGTTTTTTTCTTAGAACAAACTCAGGAACGAGAAGCAATCAGCTTTAACTGCCTTAAGCCTTTGCCACGCCTAAGACCTACTTCTGGACTCGCTCCTGTCAATGATTTGGCAGAAATCACTAAGGGTGGTGTCTCCGGTGTACTAACAGGGTTGGACTGTTTGGCTCGGGAAGGTCATTTTCTCTTGGGTCGTAATAAAGAAGCCTGATACATTTGTTACCTTTTGAGGTTCACTGTGCTCGTTCTCTCCTAGACCGTGTTTCTTCTCTGCTGCTTCTTCCTGTTGTTTCCTTCTTGCCTCTTCTTCTTCTCGCTGTTGCTGTGCAAGGAGAAATGCTTGTTCTGCCTCTTTCTGATGCTGTAAAAATTTCTCCAATTCTTCTTTCTGTCTCTGTTTAAAATCCTCGACGTGTGGTAAAGAAGGAGAAGGTGGTGAAGGTACTGGTACCGGAACAAATTCTTGCGAAGAGAGAAAATCTACTAAATCCTAGTTGAAATCGGTCTCTTCTGGAAGTAGCGTTGTGTTAACTTTGGTAGCCGCTGCTATGCCATAAATTTTCGTCTCCAAAGCCGGTGCACCCCAATTCATCGTCTTCTTAGTTTCAGTCATGTTTCACAAAACAATGTCGCATCGATTCACTGCGCACAGACGCTAGCGCACCTATATAGGGAATGTGACGTCACAGGTAGCTCTCTTCAGATTGGAAGACAGACTCCGGGAAGTGAGGGAATTTTGTAACGCGTGTTGTCATTGGTGAACAATTTCAATCCGTTTCGATCCGGTCGTTGACTATAAATAAACGCTGTTCACTTTATTCCCTTCACCTGTTCCTCGTCATAAGATGTGGACCAACGTAGAATTGTCTACCCTCCTATCGTCGATGCTGTTCAACCCGGACTATCCAATGTATGTCAGATCATCATGGGCAATTACCTAGATCACTTATACAGCCCTTTGGAAACGAAGGATCTATGTGGATTGACAAGGTTGTCTGAAGCTAGTCCTCATCTACTGTCCAGAGGTTAGACAAAGTTTGAGAAAGAGAAGAAGACCTATGCGATGCCCTCTATGTTAACGAACTGGTGTTAACATAAAACCCAAAGGCCTTTTCAGGGCCACTTCATATGCCTCGAAGGATATTTATTATCACTTTGCCTTAAAAAAAATAAAATTTTGTTCGATTGTATAATTTATGTTTAACTCCCAAAAACATTATTCTCTTACCGAAAATTTATTTTAGTCAGTTGTATAATTTGGGTACAATATTATAATATCCACAGATATGAACGCGAATGCATAAAACATACTATACTATTCACTGACAAGAACGCGAATGATTCAAACTTTGTATAGAAATGAAACTGGCGGCATGACGTCACGGTACTTGCTACATTGTCGCAAGTGTTGGGTACCGTGAGGTCTACCTATCTGTTCCATTCCTCTTATCGCTATACAAAATTCCCATTGTCCTTATACAGGCCCAGGGTGATTTTTTGTCCCTATAAATCGTGTCCCTATACAGGCCCACGGGGGGTCTGTAATGTATTTTCCCATTGTCCCCCTATCGCCCCACTATACTACTTCCACTTCTTCCACCAAGTTCTCACTTTCTCTATAATTCATTTATTCTTCTTCTTTTCCTTTTATGGCATCCAGTCAGGATTCCCCATAGCTCTAAACTTTTCCTGTACCTTTAACCAGTTATTGTTCAGTCTCTCAGACTCTTCTTTTCTGTTTATGTTTTCTTTGTCCTTTCTTTCTTTTGTCAAGGTCTTTTTAATCTTCTTCACTTCTTCTTCCATTACCTTTCTCGTCATGTCTTCGGCTTTTTTTTAACTGGTCTACCCCCACTGGACAAAGGACCACTCGGTGAAATTGGTTATGTCTTGCAAAGAGCATATTTTCTTCTTCTTCTTTTTCTCATCGTTCCGTCTATTTTTAGCTACAACTTGTGGTAAATTCCTTTGGAAAAGCCCACTATCTATTTATAGTATCAACTTGTGTGACATTCCTGTTTAAAAACCCTAGCATCTATTTATATCTACAACCTGTTGAAAAACCCAAGTCTATATTTATAGTCTCAAACTTTCCAGCTTCAATGACGTCACTTTACTGCACACTAGGGAAATAATGGCAACAGTGTTGCAAGTGGTTGGCCTGAATACACGCTGATTTAGGTAGGTAGGTGACATGAATTTGATATGCATAAAGGGAGTTTTATAGGGTCAAAGACCAATACATACACACAAAAAAGGGAGAAAGAAAATAATCCCAATACCTACTATCCACACAAACGTACGCGAATGCATAAAACACACCATATCTACTATCCACACAAACGTACGCGAATGCATATAACAAATACTATACTATAAACACAAACCGGAAGATAGGAAAAACACACCATATCTACTATACACACAAACGTACGCGAACGCATAAAACATACCGTACTTACTATCCACACAAACGGATGCGAATGCATATAACACACACTATACCATCCACACAAACGCACGCGAACGCACACAAACACACCATATACTATTCACAGAAAGAGAAGAGAAGAAAAAACACACCATACCTACTATCCATACAAACGTACGCGAACTCATAAAACACACTACATATACTATCCACAAAAACGTACGCGAACGCATAAAACACACCATATACTATCCACACATAAGAGAGGAGAAGAAAAAACACACCATACCTACTATCCACACAAACGTACGCGAATGCATAAACACACCATACCTGCTATCCACACAAACGTACGCGAATGCATATAACAAACACTATACTATCCACACAAACGGGAAGAGATGAAAAAGACACCATATCTACTATCCACACAAACGAACGCGAACGCATAAACACACCATACTTACTATCCACATAAACGGACGCGAATGCTTATAACACACACTATACTATCCACACAAACGTACGCGAAGGCACACAAACACACCATATACTATCCACAGAGAAGAAAAAAGAAGAAAAAACACACCATACCTACTATCCACACAAACTGATGCGAACGCATAAAACACACCGTACCTACAATCCACACAGACGAAAGCGAATGCATAAAACACACCATATCTACTATCCACTCAGACGGGAAGAGAAGAAAAAAAACACACCATGCCTATTATCCACACAAACGGACGCGAATGCATAAAACACACCATACCCACTCTCCACACAAACGTACGGGAACGCATAAAACACACCGTACTTACTATCCACACAAACGTACGCGAATGCATAAACACACCATATCTACTATCCACACAAACGTACGCGAACATATATAACACCCCAATATCTACTATCCACACAGAAGGGAAGAGAAAAAAACAAAAACAAAACACACACTCTACTATCCACACAAACGTACGCGAACGCACACAAACACACATTCTACAATCCACACAAAAGGGAAGGGAAAATAACACCCCAATATCTACTATCAACACAGAGGGGGAGAAACGAGAAACACCACAATACCTACTATCATTAAAGAAGGGAAGGAAAAACACATTATATGCTATCCACATAGCGTAGGGACAAGGTCTTTTTGTTAAGATAAAACATACACATACACATACACACAAACGTTCGAGCGCAAACAAACACACAAAACGTACGAGGGCAGACAAACACACAAACACAAACACACATACACTTTTTTGTTAAGGGATAAGCTTTTTGTTAAGGGAAAGACACAAACACACAATCATTCTATTGCGTCAGTGTATGCGTGTGTGAAGATTTATCTAAAGTGTTTAGAAAAAATTAAGACATAACAATGATGGATGGACAGACTGACAAATTTTATCTCACTTGCATGCATGAAGAAAAACATCGCTTCCATTTTAATTCCAACTAAAACATGATCCAGAGGGAAGATAGAGGTGAAAGAGCATATATTCGTGCAGTGACAATACAAAAACAATATACGCCATTCTTATTATAAAAATCAAGACCAAGAGACACTTCAGCTTTCTTTCCCGTTCCCGTTTGAGGCTCTGGGCCCACACATTGGCTCAAATAGTCCATTTTTCCATTTCCATCTCTTCATTGGCACAAGTTCTTCCTCATCAGCACTTTCTTCTTCTGAATCCCTCTCCACTTTCTCCTCTTGTTTCTTTTCTTTCTCTTAGGGCACTCTGAAGCCCTGTGTCCTTTCTTCTGACAACGATAACAGATATCTTGACTTTTGTCTCTCTTTATCGGACGAAGCGGACATGTTGGAGACAAATGCCCATGTATCTTACAGATCTAGCAAACTTCATCAGGACTTATACACTTTTCTATGACTCTCATCAAATCATAGACCAGAAGGGTAAGTTTTGTTGACACTTTCGCCTGTGAATTATGCTTTCGTATGACTCGTAGCAAATCTTTGACCAGCAGGTCGATCTGTGTTGACTCGTCCATATTCTTGACTGAGAACGTAATGAATACGCTAAAATCTCTAAGAAACTAATCTTATATAGTGACCTGCTGCGTGAGAAACCTAGTCGAACGAAATATTTACAATAAAGATGAAACGGTTCCGGTGAGAAACTAGAAGAAAGTAAGAGGCAACATCATACCGCCTCCTCTCTCTCTCTCTCTCTCTCTCACACACACACACACACACACACACACACACACACACACACAGAGGAGCTGAAGTGTTAGTTTTAATTCATTGGAAGACGACATGAGCGAGACTTAATCAATGTTCTCCACTTTTGTCACAAAACCAAGAGAGTCCTGATTCAGCCGAAAAGAAATTCGTTCGTCCCCTGAAATTATTGTGACATTTGAGAGACGAATAATCGCATTTCAAGAAAATTGATGGCTTACACCTACATCATGAGATGTAAAGAGTTCAAGTAGTGTGTAAAACTTAGTCAAAGTTTGTAATCAAGATGAAACGATGACACTTTTCCAAGGAGAAATCAGACACCAAGCGGCAATGACGATCCGTGTCACACAATACTTTTCAAAATGTGTTGGTAGAAGTTTGTACTAGCGATCTTGAAGATGTGATTGTCTCATATCCAATACCATTTTCATTACAGAGTGAGACTATGAGACTGAGAGAGAAAAATGGTGGTAATCTGATAGAATCAAAGAACCAACAAGACCAACGAAGAAAGAAATTCGTTTGGTACCTCATGAAGATTATTTTTTACAATCTAGTAGCCCCAAAAGTGACTTGCAGAAAAGTTGAGAACGATGACATACACCTACACGGTGAAATTAAATGGTTTACGTCAATGGTTGCTATTTCTTTGTTTATTAAATTTTGTACAAACGATATGTGTGTAAGCGAAAGCTAACACACACACACACACACACACACACACACGCGCGCGCACGCACGCACACAAGTGTTACTGCATTGAGTGACAGTAAGTCTGGAGACTAGTGTTTTGAGAGATGGGCAGACAGAATTAGCATTACAGAAAGAAAGAAAGAATGGTAAAGAAAAAACAGAAAAGAAACACACCATTTTTAGTTCTGTTATTTTTCGCGGTATTATAGGACAAAGATAATGTAGACAACCATACATTCTATGTGAAAAATGTTCATTGTTTTCATTCATTTTATCAATTTCATAAAAAGGTAGAGTGATATTTATTGTCGACTGACTGCTTAACATTTGCTGTATATTCCAAATTTAAGAGATGTCCTGTGTTTCGCAGCACACGCTATAAACAATGTTGCAAAGTTTTCAGAAATCTAAGGGCGGGGGAAAAAAAATTAATAAAAAAGCAGCACCAAAACGCGCCTTGTTCTATCGACAGTCTGTACTGAGAGAAAATAGGTCAAACATTGTTACAAATTTTTTCTGAATGCACGTTTTAGTTTTAGAATTCAGAGTTAACCGTAGGCGCGGTTATACAGTGCAATGTCACTCGCGTCTTTCTTGAAAAAGTCGTGCGTTTGTTTCCTTTCTGAAAAACGGTAAATCTAATGCTAGAAAAACATTTCCGTGACACATTGCAGTGCCAAAATAAGGATAAAGCTAAGATACCTGAATTGTACAAGCTCGTTAACTCAAGATTTTATTTCATCCAACGATTTACTGATTTAAAATTTGTAAGGGTGTAACTTTTTGAAAAACAATTACATGACAAACGGATGAGTTCACATAATTATGGTGACTACTGATCACGATTATGGAGAGGTATCTTCAAACGGGAACAAATACCATTAGGATTTCAATCAAAACTATTATGAGAGAGAGAGAGAGAGAGAGAGAGAGAGAGAGAGAGAGAGAGAGAGAGAGAGAGAGAGAGAATGTTATTCCTATTTTTAAAAATATCACGACACTTACGGTTGTTTTTACGGTATATTTTCCTTAAGAAGGATTCAAAGAAACACACATTCCACTTAGAGAATCACATCCATAGAAAATAATACACCATTATTAAATATAACAAGAGTGAACTGAAGATGTAGGCAACTAAAAATTCCTCCTTTTTTGATAACGTGGATGTAAAGTTCTCACAGAATAGTTCATCCAATGCTGTGATGGATTTGACCATAAAATTGACACAATTTCCGTGGAATCGTCCAGGGTACGATTGTTCTTGCGTTAGTTTTATTTTTTATTTTATTTTATTTTATTTTTGTAAATCGCGTAGCGGTGAAACACGACCTATCTGTGTAAGAAAATACGTCTAGCCAATGAAATCGTTTATGATGAGTGATGCATTGTTTTTTTCGAAGGTGGTATGGCGATATAATGCCTACGCTCTTGCATTGTTACCATTGCAGTGCAGACAGACAGGAGTGTGAACTTACAATCCCTCTGTTGTGTATTGCACCATTTCTTCTTACCACATCAACTACTGAACGGTGACAGTACTGGTTCGCGTTTTGAAACTGACAATTTCTTTTTATCTCACTTAAACATTTTGACATACACACTCACACTCACATCGGTGGAGTCAGAAGTGTTAGAGTATTTACTGGAATGGTTTTTTGTTTGTTTTTGTTTTGTTTTGGGTTTGGGTTTTTTTTTTGCAAACTTGTGAATCTGGGGTTTGTATGAAGTAAAGAAGCTAAAGTTCAGTAAACCTCAAGGATAATGACCCAAGCTGTCTGTCTATTGATGCATGTATTTACTTAAGAAGAAATATGACCTCTAAAACACAAAGATATAAGGCAAGCATGATTAGAATGAACACAATAACAGCTAACTGCGGTAACGGGTGTTTTTCCTTCACGTCCGCGTAACTT
>JAECUM010041712.1:0-65736 GCA_016617855.1 Megalonaias nervosa
CTCGAGAGCTCTATCATTACGCTTGTCTAATTCCATTTGTGGAGGAGACCAACGTTTTCAGGCTTTTTTGGAGCGTGAACTACTCTCATTCTACAGCGTAGATACATCAAGAACAAATTTTTTTTTAAAAGAAAACTGGATTTAATAAGCGTACTGGAAAATACACGTTGTGGAGCAGATTGGAATATCTTGCTCCATTTACTTAAGTCATTAATACGATGCAAACCTAAATATGGTCATCTTTGTGTGAATGGATCAGCCTTGTAAATATTACCTCCAGACGATTTACACACTCAAGAACATAATGTTTTTATGGGTACTTTTAGAACTTCCACATGATAAAGCTTCTATGCCAAGGCAAATGAACCATCACTTTATCTAAACGAACGAAATTGACTTTTGAGTATACTACCAAACAATCTTCTAATCCATTTAATCCCGTATGTGATGAAGTCTTTAATCCCAAATGTAAAATACTGTGGACTCAGAAAGAATGCTTTATTCCACTTTTGGTATTTGAATTCGTCCTCACTTAGAAATCGCGTAAATGTATGTTGGAAATATTTTTTAATTTTATGTTCCAAAATCATCAGCATATTCACCAACTCCCCGCCCCCACCCCAAAAAAAAATATCATTTGATCTGACCACTTCAAAAAGCCCTCAACAAATGTTCGCCTTTTCAGAGTAAATACAATGAAACAAGAGCTACCTGACATAGTCATATGTCCCTGTATACAGACAGTTTGAAAACTTTAATCCTCTACGAGAACAAATTAATGACTTCATGAACACTCATGAACTGTTCATGAATATGCATGAACTCTTCTTAAAATTTTCATGATCAGTTCAGCCTTTGAGTCCGTGAACATATACTTCAAGAATTTTGATGAATCATACTTGGAGTTAATGACATAATGATGACCTTTTATGAACCATAATAATAACTTACAAGTTCTTGAAATGTAATGAACCAGGTTCATGAACAACTCAAGAACTTTAATGCATGACTATGGTATTTACGAGAATGTTGAAGATATTACTATATCATTATATTCATAAAATGTTCATGAAAATTCATTATACAGACTTACAACGTTTGGGAAATAAATAAATTAAAGGTAAAACAAATTTTAAAAAATTATATGAATACGGTAGAAATTCATATAAATTTTTATTCTGATACTTGTGTTCTTAACCTGAGAAGTTTCGGACTAATTTGGGTAAATATTTTCTTTATAATTGCTATAAAAGCTTTCAGAGACTTTGTTGTAACATCTATATATATATATATATATATATATATATATATATATATATATATATATATATATATATATTCTTACAGAATACAAATGGTATAAAACAGAGTTCTTTGAAACAGAAGTCTATCACATTTTTGGCATTCAAAGCATTTTCATCCATTACTGTCATTAACTACTGCATACTCTGTTGACTTTTCACCAGCACTTATTGCCTTCTTGCCATACAAATCGAAACATGTAAACATCCATTATCATGATTGGATGCTAGTGAAAGAAGACGCGATATGATTGGTTAATATATGCGCGCCATTTCTGCATCTGAAACTCTTTTTCCCAGAAACAAAAGCAGGCGCAAACGGTTCCGCAATGGAGTGAAAACGTCGAACAAAATATTTCGACTCTCTTTGAATGGACAGAGGATAATCTATTCAGTATCATTATTTTAAGTCAGTATTAATGCCGAGAAGAGATTATGAAGAATGTAAAGATGTTACTTTGGTATGAGCGAAATTCGGGGGAAAGCATACCCAGCCCGGATCATCAAAACGTCCGGTGAGTATACTTGCTCATTCATGAGTTCAATAGAAGTTATGTGGATCTTATATATTAACTGTAACCAAACTCACGGGGAGTGATTTTTGTTTGGACCCAATTTAGAGTTACTCTTAGAATTTTTGAAAATCACTAAACATTACTTGGCTTCCTACTCATTCTAAATCACATTCCACCTTTCGATCTTGATGCAAGGTACTGTAGTGCACATACTAGGAATTCAGATATTTGGGGTTGTTGTTTTTATGGTTTTAACATCGCTCTTTCCGTAATATAATGATTGGTTTGGTAAGTTAAAGAACTAACTTTCGAATTAAGGTTTCAAATTGTACGCAACAATACAGCCCCATCAGCAACAGCAACATGATTAAACCTGAAGCAATACCCATTACATGCAGAGTCCGAGTAAATGCATTACGACGCGTTTCATCAATAAAATCTGACGAAAATTTTTGACAACACGAAATAACATTGTATGTACTATAAATATGTATATAGATAAGGTGTAACGGTGTAGTCACAAATTTTCACGTATTTTATTGATAAAACGTCAGACTCCTGTGACTTTACTTAGGGTTAGGAGGCTACAATTAAAATAAAAGGGCAATGAAACCAGTGACATAATTCTCCAAATAATATAAATGCCCAGAAACCCGGGTATAGCTTTCTTAATCCTTATTTTTAAGTGAAATTTATTTAATAATTCTGACTTGGATCAAGGTTGCCCGCAGAAATACTTGGGGGTGGGTGGGTGGGGCAATCATGTATTGGTCAGCGATTACGTTTTGGGGATGTAGGCCAAAACATGTTCAGAGATGAAAAGGGTGGGTCCCCCTCCCCCTTGCCTTTATGTGCTGGCGCCCATGAGTTGGATCTTACTTGTTCCAGGTAAATAAAGTGGGGGTTCAATAATAAGGTATATAAATCTGAAGACAATGTTGACCAGATGTCATAGGTACTAATACACTAACTTTATCTCTTTTTCAGATCAGACAGTGAAAAGTAAAATAATTAGAGAATGAAGTTCAGAGGTTAAGGAAGAAAATCCGAACGGACGATTTAAGTGACGAAGATGCAAGAGACATCAAGTAGTGACTGCTGTAGCAACTTGAAGGATTTAAACAGTGATCAGATGGAACAGCTCAAATCGCAGATGGAGACATTCAGTAGTAAAAATGGGCGGGATTTGATTAAATTGAGGGCCAAGAAAATCTTCACAAAAGACGAGTTATCTATGATCAAAGGGATTTTTAGTGTGGGGGAAAAAGTAAATTATACAAGTCTGATGGGCAGGCAATAAAAGAATAGGAGTACCAATATAAGGTTTCTAACTTGCAATAAGTTGGATGTGAGAATCTAGAAAATATATCAATATCTGGGATGGAAGAATCAATGACAAATCTGGGTAAATGGGTCAGCATCATGACAAATCTGGGTAACTGGGTCATATGTAATGCTGTTTCAGCACATTTAGTTGTGGTATGGTCTGTGGGGGAAGGGGGCTGTCCTTCATTTAGTAAGAGTTAGCCAATCACATTTGGGATGCAAAGGAAGTGGGGTTGGCATATGATACAGTGTATATATATATATATATATATATATATATATATATATATATATATATATATATATATATATATTGAAGGATATGAAGAGAAGAAGATTTTACAAGAAAAAGATGCAGACATATAGAACAAGAAATAGATACAAAGATAGATACAAGATGGGAACATAATAGAAGAGAGAGAATACCTAATAGATATAATGAAGTGATATATATTATGAGAGTGGATAATTATATCAAGAATCCATGTAGCTAAACTGTAGTGTAGAACTTGGATAGGTGGATAGAACTTTAGTATATGTGTAATTTGATATAAACAGTTGTTGTCAGAATGACTTCATGTTTTAAATATTGTACCACTGAACTCCCCTCACCCCGATGCCAAAAGAAGAGAACCCTCCGGTCAGAAGTGGTAGAGAACCCAATGTGTCAGACAAGACCTAATGGTTCAGATATCCAAAAAGTCAGTCTCGGAAAAGATATCTGTAAAGTTGGAAGAAATCACCAAGACAGCCCCTTGTCAAAATTAAATATGCTTGAACAATTGGTTAAACACACTGACCCCAATATCTCTTTTAAAAAATGACATAGAAAAAATAAAGAACATACAAAACATGTTACGAAGAGAATCAAAAATGAATATCAACTGTCAGTTTACTTGTTCTTTTTGTGGCATCTTAGAAATTTATCTGAAGTTAAAGAAGACTTTTTTTAGATATATATGTTGCATTGCTTTACTGTTTTAGAACCCCACCGCCAATGTTTCATGATTTATAATGAAATGTTACTATCCGTATTTGTTGTTTCCTCAGATAATCACATTTTTGTAGAAACTGTTCACGAACATGTTCATGCACTTGTTCATTAAATGATGTCCAAATTTGTGAAATTTTATTAACTGTTAATGAATTCAGTTCAGGAACTCAAACTTCAGACATCAAAACCCTCTATTGGATAGTGGCATCCCGCGTATAGTGCAAATCACAGAGATGAGGTTATACTATACCGATCGCTTATTAGATGTACATTAACCAACTCCAGTATGTATTCTGTAGGGTGATCCTTGTCCAGATTGCATATCATTGCAGTGTCCGCTGACTGTGGAACATATTTTTATGTTTGAGTGTGTCAACTTCTACCCCATAAAATATAAATATTTTGATACCCAATGCAGAAATGTGTCTAGGACTTTCTGAGAAATGGCTTTTATTTTTAAAACAATTGGACCACATGATCTAAGGACTTGACATATATTACCCTTATTTCTTGTATCAAATACCTTTTACAGAATTGTAAGACTTTTTAATTTTTTTTTGTTTTATCTCAGTGGTCTTCATGTTTAACATTTTTGGAAGGTTTTATCTTCCTAAATGCTTTGTGCAAATCTTCATATTTAAATTTTCCAAACTTTATCTTTAGTTGGCACCATATAGCCACTAGTGTGCATGTGTGCCATAAACATACTTATTATATGCTCATTTTTTTTCTCCGTTAACTTTACAGTCAGAATCGTGCAATATTTTGCGATACCGAACTCCTCGCGCTGACTTCATACTGCATTCACGCGAATAAAGGAACTACTTTCTATTGTAAACAAACAATTTGTTTCTGAATGAACTAAAGTAGATGTTTAGGGGACTGACACATACAAACTGCTTTGGCACATTCTTTTTTGATACATTGTTTCAGATTTAGGCTAGCTATAGACGCCAGACAGGGTCCTTACAATAACATGCAAGTTATAAGACATAAACTGTCTTCTTTAGCTGGTAATAAAAATGGCAAAAATATACTTACAATTTTACATCCTGAATTTCCTCAAAATGTACTTTAGTAGTTCTGCAAATCCGAATTACATGAGCCATGTCATGGGTTCTCAAGCTTGATTACACATTTCGAAATTGTACTGTAATTTCGAGTTTATTCCAAGTGCAGTTACATCCTCCTTACTGCACTCAAAATGAAATAAACATTAAATTCCTCAGCGTCTTTTCGATAATTGCAATTGAAAGACTTCATATTTTTCCCACATTATGATCTGAATCATTCAATGACAGAACAGAAACACGCACGCCGATGTCAACACACTTCAATACGATTAAATTGGCAGACGCTGCTGGAATCCAATGCAAGTTACTTCATGTAGATAAATCCAGACCATAATTACGAAATTGCGTCGAATCGACAAAAATACCAAAACGTATTCATTCCAGATCAAATGAAAAAGTTGTTGCAATGCGCATTAATTAACAATATTACTCCAAATTTCAATTTTAAGTAGACCAAACGCCATTTTCTTTCGAAACTTACGTCTAGCGCGCAACCAACTTCAAATTTGTCTGGGCGGAGTTACATGCGCATTAATAATGTTGTTGTGTAAAGATGCAGCTACGCTTGTGTATTTAGTTTGGAATATGGCATACATTCAGTTACTTTGTTTCTTGTAGTGTATTTCTGTTTATATATTTAAGCCTTGGGTAGAATAAGAAAATGAGCATATAATAAAAAGGTTACTGCATTTGTATGGAAAAATATGAACTCGTTTTGTCGGATGGATATACTGCACTCCCAAGGTCGTGCAGTATAACCATCCGAAAAAAACTCGTTCATATTTTCCCATACAAATGCAGTAACCTATAAATACATACATACATACATACATACTGTTCCAGTCATCTGCTCCTGACCTGAGCAACCATGGCAATCTCAATGACAGAGAAGTAACAGGCTAGGAATAGCTAGCAAATATTTACAGTTAAATATTTCTAAAAAAATTTTGTATAAGTCTTTATGCTAGTGTGTCAATTTATAGTAATCCAAGTTTAACATCCAGCTTGGCAGTGATGGGAACTTGAAAGCGTTTGATTTTCAGCATTCCATAATATCATTTACATGATAAGGCCCTTACAAGAGTCTGATTTTCAACATTCCAGAATATCATTTACATGATAAGGCCCTTACAAGAGTCTGATTTTCAACATTCCAGAATATCATTTACATGATAAGGCCCTTACAAGAGTTTGATTTTCAGCATTCCATAATATCATTTAAATGACTTAAGGCCCTTACAAGGGTTTGATTTTCAGCATTCCATAATATCATTTAAATGACTTAAGGTCCTTACAAGAGTTTGATTTTCAACATTCCAGAATATCATTTACATGATAAGGCCCTTACAAGAGTTTGATTTTCAGCATTCCATAATATCATTTAAATGACTTAAGGCCCTTACAAGAGTTTAATTTTTATTGACAATATATAGATGGATTTAATTTTTGTCTTCCAGCGTTACATGCCATAATTTACCAAAGCTATGGTCCTTAATTACTTGTCTTTGTAAGCATTTTTTCCTGCAGTATAATCTTAAATAATATTGTCAGATTTCAACCATTTTTAATTTGTACCTTTATGTTGACGAGATCTCAGATAAGCTTACTTTTCAGATGTCTACTTCCTGTGGAATTAATAGTTGCATTGCGATTCCATTAGTCAGTGGAGTGATCCCCTATTGTTTCCAACTGAGCCTTTTGCAACAGGATCGTCCAAGATTTCAAGAAATTTGTATGTAACTTTAAATTGTTGAACTCTTGCATGAGTAGGATTACCAGCATTTTACATCATCATTTCTGCAGAATTATCATCTATTATTGCAGGACACCTCAATATATTTCCACAAAAAAAAATGCTCTGCTTAAAGCCTGCTGTAAAACCCCTATCAAGAGTGACCCTTTGTTATGCACCTATCTCTTGTAGCCTTTATTCATTTCAATCCAAAATAAACAAAAACAATATTCAGTCCTATTTCTATTTACAGTATTGGTTGTTGAGTACAGAGAATGAAATTCGGCGAGACTCAGGATGTTGGGATTATGTAGGAGGATCAGCAGAAATAAAGCTTTACGTTTGTCATGGACAACATGGCAACCAAGAGTGGATATACAGAGACGTAAGTATCTGAAAATGACACTCAGAGTCACACTTAAAGAAAATAACGTGGCCATATTTTTTTAAAAATCCTGAAATGGTATATATATATATATATATATATATATATATATATATATATATACATACATATATATATATATATAAGTACTCATGTTTGAAGGTAAATATTAACTGGATGTGGAACTCATTAGCATCATAGAACATTGCATATGCCGTATTATATATATATAGCATGCCTTATATATATATATATATATATATATATATATATATATGGCATTATGCAATGTTCTATGATGCTAATGAGTTCCACATCCAGGTCAAAATGTATGAAAGTATCCATACTTTATATTAAGACAAACTTTGAACATTGAAAATTGATTCTGCAAGTTCGCTAATATCTTATCAATTTAAGAGGCATGCAAAAATCATTCTGTCCACTATTTCAATCAGACCAATTCAAATGTCAGAATTCTGTCTGACATACTTGAATACAAGTTTAGATACAAATATTTGTTTCAGGATGACACCATATACCACCCCGGTTCTAGAAGATGTGTTGAATTAAGCTGGGATGGCAAAAATATTACGATGAATGAATGCAACAATCATGAGCGACAGAAATGGCTATGGAAAAGAGTCTCAGCAAAGGGACCTAGGAGATATGAATAAACTGCAATGTTAAAAACATAAAATGTACAGAGTGTTATTCTAATTAGCATCATTAAGTTGCGAGTCACCAAATAATTGACCCATCCCGTATTATGATTGTGGAAATTCTATCTTGAAAATAAAATCTTAAAGATTAGGAATGTGTGACTTCTGGAGAGATATATATTAAACAATAACACTTGCAATAGACTGGATATCTGCAGGTATGGACTGCTATGAGTATTTTTAAATACAATAATACATATGAAAACAGCTCCAGTACAAATATGTTCGAAGTCCTCTGGTTCAAGTTTGTTAGCCATGACAAAGTTTGTTACAGAGGGGAATGTGGAAGGACACTGGCTCCAGATGCTTAGTCATTATATATATATATATATATATATATATATATATGAAGAGAAACTTACAAACAACAGTGCAAGACTGGTGTAAAACTAGTCCAAACTTTTGATCTCTACCAATTCCTTTCTTGAGAGCACAGAGATACAAAGGATAATTTACATGATTACAGAGATGAAAAAGAAACAAAGTACAAAATGTACTTACTTTACATAATGTGGAATGTGCTTGGCTGTAGATATTTACAGGAACAATACAGTCAGAGAAAAGGAATCTAAATAATGACATAAATAGATTAGCAATGAAACATTTGTTTCATTTATAGGGTTGTCCTCATATGTCCAATTAATCTTTCATCACAGATATAGTATTTTGCTATGAACATAGGTAATTATTAAATATCCTCATAAATGACACTCGCCAATGTTCCCTTTCCAGATTTACTCTAGCCTGAGGTTTGGTATTATCTTCCTTTGCTTCACTAGTTTTCTCTCAAACTATTTATAAAAGTATTTTTTTCTTTCATAAAACTACTTTGTAGAATTTTATGCAAAAATATAATTTCTTTCCACTCAACAGAGTTCACAAATTGCAAATGACAACAAGCAGATTTACCACCTCAAAAATGCATAGCACTTATTTTATGGGCATTTCCAGTCAAACCAGATAGCAATAACACTTAACTGATGGGCATTTCCAGTCAAACCAGATAGCAATAACACTTAACTGATGGGCATTTCCAGTCAAACCAGATAGCAATAACACTTAACTGATGGGCATTTCCAGTCAAACCGGATAACAATATTATACTTAATCAAGTCAAGACTGATCAAACAAGTTTTGAAGGATCGTGATAATAAATGTTTGCTGTGGTTTCACATTTTCATTTATTTTTTTATTTTTAATTATTGCCTAGGCTACAAATATTTTCTTTTCAAGATCTGATATGTGCTAATACAACACAGAATATAGCCAAAAAGCACATGGAATGATGGTCAGAATTTTAACATACAAAAAAAGAGTCCCTGGAAGAGACTGGTGCTCTCCTGGCCAGATACAATTTTCAGGAATCCAACATAAGACCATATTTTTGTAACTACTGAGTGTTGAAACTATCTCTGATATTCTTGAATGATAATATTTTCAAGATGATCACCATATTAGATCATGTCGGATGTATGTCTGGCCTGTTTTCCTTTAGGACTAACTTGACATCATAAGAAGTATTTTAATGACAACCCTTGCTGACATGAGCATCGATCTTGAAGGACTAGTGATAAGAAGATTTTCAAAAATTGTGCCATGGCAGCCATAATGGAGGTCAATTCAGCATCATTTTGTTTTAGGACCAACTAGAAATCAGCATAAGTCTTACGGTGAAAACCCCATGTTGATCTGACTTTCTCTTCAAGAGAAGTAGTGATTTTCACCCTCTGTTTAAGGCAAACTAGACCCTTGGATGAGTAGTCTAATTTTTATGGCAATCCTCCAAGTAGTTTGTGCTAATTATCAGACAGACCATGGACAACCGACCATCCCATAAGATTCTCTGGTGTATTAGAACTAATCCCAATAGTGACTCAAAATATTATTGATGAAAACAAATTCATCTGACTAGAAAACAGAAATAAATATGTGCAAACATTTCAGTTTATTTCAGGCAAATCAGTTGCAAACATTTACATAAAACATATTTATGCCAAAAAATTAAATCACAGTTTGCTTAATAAGGAAAGACATTTCATAAATCAATGAATATTACAGGCGATAACAACAAAAACAAAAATCTTTTACAAGACAAGTAACAAAAGCAATGTCTCTAAAAAATCATAAACAGAGAATCTCCACAAGTACTCATCTCAAATGAATCTTCCACGAGTTCTCATCTCAAATAAAGAATCTTCCACAAGTTCTCATCTTAAATGGGGAATTTTCCATGAGCTCTCATCTCAAATAGGGAATCTTCCACAAATTCTCATTTCTAATAGTGAATCTTCCATGAGTTCTCATTTAAAATAGTGAATTGGTACAACCATGAAAAGTGAAAAACATTGACTTTCCCAGTTCTAAAATCATAAAAGTTGCAAAATGCAACCATTTCATAATGTCCTTTCAGTAAATACCAACTCATCTTCAAAAAAAGAGTTTGTCTGAGTTGACAATATTTGCAGGTGTCCACATATTTTAAACCCCTAAGCAAGTCATTTTAAGCCAAGAAGAGATATTTAATAAATGTATACACAATTCCAATTAAGATAATTCCAAATTTTCAAGTAACAATATACCTAAGTTTGGGAAAACACAGGTGAGTATCCGATACCTGTGACATGAAAAATGTAGCAAGTACATGATGACACAGTGCACAATATGTAAACTTTAAGGGTGTCACAAGTCTTTGAACAGGAACAACCTGTCAATCATATTTTTGGCACTCTGTATATATGACCTAGGTCTGCTACTTCAGAGAAAGCTGCTCCAGCTGCAATGTACAAGCAGTACTAGAGCTAGTTACACTTTTACCATATATTTAAGCATAAAAATTATATGTCATGTTTATTTCTGAAACATGTGTTACTGAATTTTCTCAAACATTTTTTTTTATTAACTTATTGTGTTTCAACTTGCAAAGATGTACATAATTTGTGTACAACTACTGCTGAATTTGACATTCTGTTGATAACAATGAGTAATGTTACAATTGCTGTGAAGTGTTTTGTCTTACTACAGCTTATTCCCACTTAGGTATTTGTAACTTCAACTTGTGAATATATCTCTTGTGTGTCTGGCCATCATGTTCTCATTTAATGATAATATGTAGAAATTAATCGATGCAGTATGAACTGTAATTTGTCAATTTGCTCTATTTTGATTTTGATTTTTTATTTTTTAATGAACCTGTTCACAATGCATCCAGTCTTTTTAAACCATATCAATTCTTTTTAACAGGCTGCAGTTTGAATGTAAGAAATCCATATGTAAATATTTAATATGATGTCATAAATATCAATATGATCTCAAAACTCATGACAAATCACCTTCTTTGCAAAAATGTGCCTTATGGCAAGAAGTGCCCACAAAAGAAAATCATTAACATTCTTTATTTGCTCCTGTGCTTTCATGTCATCCATGTATATACTTTTCAAGTACCTACAGTGATGCAAAAGCACTAGAGTGAACAAAGAAATAAAAAAAAGTTTCTGATTAACTTTTTAATTCAACACAAATTTGTTTCAATGGATTGACACATGGCCTTGGGGTTTTTTTTGTTAATATTTGTGTATATATATATATATATATATATATATATATATATATATATATATACACACACACACAAATACTGACCTTCTAACTGTTCATTGTGTGTAAATTGTAAGACTGCATTAAAGACACCAACTTAAGATCGATGAAATAATCACATGCGTGTCAATAATAATTCTGGTGCAAGAAAAACCAATAAAAAATTACACATCCAGATTGCATTCCCCCAAGAGTAAACTTTTACATGTGATTTAATGTTTTTTCCAATCATCACAATGAAAATACACAAAGGAAACATTCAGTATTACTTATAATGAGAACAAACTCAATGTTATACATGTGATAAGCCAAAAGTGCAAATACAAATCTGCTGCTGAATGCAGATCTGTGATAGACATATCAAAATATCCACTATACACTTTTTCAGTTAAATTTAAATCAGTTTAGAACATTTTTCCTTCATAATTATATTTATTCAATGCAGTTCTTAAAGTTTAAAAAGTAGTTAAAGTAATTGAGAGCATATTAAACAATCTGAAAATGTTCTATTAAAATGTTCAAATATATGGCTGTAAGATCTCTCTACCTACGTGTGCTTGACTTTCTTGAATGAAATGAACCACTTTTCTATTTTTGTTCAGTGTATCAGTATACATAGATAGTTCAAAAATAGCCCCAAACCTCAATACTTTCTCCTCTCAACAACTCTAGAATCATCAAGAAATCACTACCTTCACCACATGTATGGATTTCACAACCAAGCAAAATAAAATAAAACCACAAGAACACTTGACCCCAACCATATAGAATATTAGCCAAATGTATTAATGCTGCTGTACCAGTAAATAATCAAGAAGTTGCATCCTTTATGGACTCTGGTATTTAATATTGAGGTAATATATTGATCAGAATTTTAGAAAAAGGCTTCAAATTTAACACTAACAAGCGTCTTCCATATGGAAGTACTTGCTAAGATAAATTTAACTTTTGTTACAATGAAGAAAAAGGTAATTATTTATGATGGCACTTGCAAGATATGCCTGACATTCTCTGATGGATTCACATTATGAGAAATGTCAAGCTAATTAATTCTTCCCTGTACCTGATCACCAAACAGGTGTTGATTCACCTGATACAAGGGAAAAATGTATAAAAAAAAAGAACAAGTACTGAAGGCTTCTAACAATGCCTGGTTTTGGAGATGCAGGAAGGCAAAAAATGCTTGCAAGAGCCATAATTAGCTAACACAAAGCCAAAACTGAAGAAATTGTTCAGCATACAATTAGTTATAACCGTAATTTGTTTAAAGACAGGATTTTGAAACCTGTTTGGGAAAGTGACCATGGCTGGCTATTAAAACAATTAAGTACATAATTTAACAAATCATGTACATAATCAGAGGTCTGATGACCTCCAATCAGGTACATAATCAGAGGTCTGACGGCCTCCAATCAGGTACATAATCAGAGGTTTGATGACCTCCAATCAGGTACATAATCAGAGGTCTGATGACCTCCAATCAGATACATAATCAGAGGTCTGATGGCCTCCAATCAGGTACATAATCAGAGGTCTGATGGCCTCCAATCAGGTACATAATCAGTGATCTGATGACCTCCAGTCAGGTACATAATCAGAGGTCTGATGACCTCCAACCACATACATGATCTCAGGTCTGATGACCTTCCAATCAGGTACATAATCAGATGTCTGATGACCTCTAGTCAGGATGAAAATAGCACAGTTGAGTTAATATTCCTTTTAAACCACAACCCTCTCTTTTATTTCAGGCTTTATTTCCATGATAAATGTACCTGTTTTGATAGGAAATAAGTAATACTTTTATCATAGATTTGTGGCCAATCCAAATTACTAGCAAGCTTCATCAATTATACTTAATTTGGGATGATACAGATAAATTAATACTTTACTTTAAAAGAGCCTTTTTTATTGCACTGTTGGAACTTGCAGTGCAGATATACAAGTATTATTTTGAGTTACGATCTGAATGATCTTCACATATGCCAAGTTACACTGATCCACTTTGTTCCACATCAGGCTTTGGCATACATGAATAGTCAAAACAGTACAAGTCTCTCTTCTATTATAATTAGATACATTAAGCCTTGGCATATGTAGATAGTCAAAGCAGTATGTGTCTTTCTACTATTATAACTGGATGCCGACTCTGATTTAATCAGCCTGCTTGTTAAATTTATGTAAGGTGATAGTTGGGAATAATCTGAACAACCTCCATAAACAATAATACATGACACATATAAATGTCTTCCATTTAAACCTTTCATATACGATTTTCTTAAAAGTCAAGTGATGTGGACATCATAGAAGTCACAGTGACTACATTCAAAAACCTAATAGGTCAAGTAACAAGTTCACTGATCATCAATTGATTTTGCTTGCTATGGACAATAACTCTTCTTCAAGGGGACACATGTTCAAATCCTGATTTGGCTAGATGCATATGCCAAGGGTTAATGTGGAATGAAGTGGATTGATGACCTTTGGCTAGATGCATATGCCAATGGTTCATGTGGAATGAAGTGGATTGGTGATCCTTGGCTAGATGCATATGTCAAGTATTAATGTGAAATGAAGTGGATTGGTGATCCTTGGCTAGAGGATATGCCAAGTATTAATGTGAAATAAAGTGGATTGGTGATCCTTGGCTAGATGCATATGCCAAGGGTTAATGTGGAATGAAGTGGATTGATGACCCTTGGCTAGATGCATATACCAAGGGTTAATGTGGAATAAAGTGGATTGATGACCCTTGGCTAGATGCATATGCCAAGGGTTAATGTGGAATGAAGTAGACTGGTTATCCTTTTCTAACAAGATATACTGGTAAAGCCATGTCTTAAATTTATAATTCATATATGGATCAGGTAAACAGAAACAGTCTCTAACTTAGAAAACTTTGGAAATTAAACTTAAGTTTCAGATTAAACAGAATAGGCTTAAGGAACTTATAAACTCAAAATCATAAACTTGCAAAACTTTAATATCCTGACTAAATTACTTTAGCTTAGGAAATGGTGTTTTCTATCAACACTTGTTAAATGAAATATGGAATACTGAACAGCATTATGGGCACAAATGAACACTAAAATATGTGAACACAATATATTAACCATCTTCTAGCAATAGTGGAGGCTTTTAAATTTTGGAAATGATTTTTGATTTACTATGTGAATTGGTGTGATATTTGTAAAAATCAGACTCAAATACTGTCTGATAATAATAACAAATATGTATTTATGCAATAAAGTTCTGATAATCACTGTACTTTGTAACTGAACTGTCTGCCTACAGCTAGCAAGTTTGTTAAACTACAAAATGTGAATACAATATGTTAACCATCTTCTAGCAATAATGCAGGTGTTTAACGTTTGAGAATGAGCATTGTCTTCCCATGTGAATTGGCATAATAAATATTAATGACTAAAATACTGTTTGATAAGGCATAGATCTATTTTCAAATAATGTATTTATGCAATCATGTTTTGACAAGCTCTGTACCAGTGACCTGTCTACCTACAGCTAGCAAGATTTGTTTTAAAGTTTAAAAAGCAAGGTAAGCCAGATGACTGCACTGCAATGAGTAGCATGAGACAAAAAGCAACAAAATTATTCAGCTTCTTGTGAAACCATCATAAAATGTTTAAATAGATAAAACCTAAATACAGAAAATTTGGACAAATCTTACCTGAATCACCCCCTAAGTCCCTTCATAAGCACTCTCATGTCTTTGACTTCACAAAAATCAAAACAATGAAAACCTTGTACCACAAATCTGGTACTACAACTATTCAAATTTCGAAGTCCACTGTTGTTTAAATTAATTACTAAGGTATATCATGTGGTATTATTTCAAATACAATATACTTTCACAAAATTGATTGATGTACAATTACTGAATAATACTGTCCTCTAATGGTTTTGATATCAAGCAGCTGTCTGACTTCCCTAATTTCCCTTAAAAAATAACTTTCTATGTACAATTGCCAAAAATTTCCTAAATTTGTTTCAAGAAAAGTGGACAAAGCTATTTAATGTAACAGATCTCCAAAAGTGAGAGGTTTGACAGAATTCCCTTCCAAGCTGAATTCATTCTTTTGTCGTAATTTCTCCCGTCTTCTCTGTCGTGCAGCTGCATGATTTGCATATAATCGATTTGGTGGGCGTGGTGGAAGACCAGTTGCTGTTGTAATGACACCTCGAGGTGGACGGTTCTCATGTGGATTGTTTCCAAGGTACAAATCTGAAAATGCCTGAAATCAGAAAAGTTTAAATCAATAGCAAGGAAACATTCCATTGCCTTTCTCAGTTTTTCACTTTCTTCCAAGTTGATCATACTATGCCATGAACACCACTCCTATGGCATAGATCAACGTTCTAATACAATTTGTTTTTGTTTTTTATGAGCTTAACACCATTTTTCAGCACATGATAGGTTATACATTGAGGTCAGTATATTTGGTGGAGGAAGAATCTGGGAAAAACCACCTACCCACGGGAAACTACTGACAAAGTCACAAGCCTTCTCATGTACCCACACTGGCCAAGCTGAGGCTCAAACCCATGCAAGCAGAGCTGAGATGTCAGTGACCTGTAAAGAAGGGTGCTTAGACAATTTGGCCACCTAATACAATTTGTACAATTATCTAAAAGCTGTAGCTGCAATAACTCATGATCAAAACAGCTGCATATTAAAGATAAAAGATGAACAAGCAAAACTACACATAGTTCCAAACTTCCTGGCTTTTCACTTACTTTAGAAGTGTTCATCTGAATTAGCATCACAATGTATCCCATCCCCCTCCCCCAAGCTTCTTTGACTTACAAAAACTTTAACACAAAACTTACTGACACTATCACCACAGTCATCATCAGGCAAGTGAAGCCTATTTCTCACACTGCTTATGCAGGTGAGACGAAACTGATGCTGCAGTAGAGCCTATGGGGAATCATTTTAATTTTAAAAACACTTATAATACAGACATGATCTCTTTTCAATGCACTAACAATAAAATGTGATCCTATGTATTGTCTATTATGAAATTATCCTCCTATGAAATTTATATTTTGGTTTGTGATCACAGTTATGCTGTGTAGTACAATATAAATTACTTCTGCAGTACAGTATAAACCACTGTGTAGTACAGTATAATATTATGACTCTATGGTCTTAAAATAAGAAATAGAAAAGACTGAAAACCAACAAGTTTTGTAAAATTCAACAAATTTATTTCCCTAGAACGCAAGTGAAAATAATTTTTTTACCAAGAACTAAAAGTGAAAATGTAAAACAAACTTATGGTATTGCAAATTAAATCCCAAATAATCCTAGAACTACTAAAACAAATCCAAGTGAATAAGGTTTTGAATAAACTTTAGTGGTAGTCCAAATAATTTCCAACACTGAAGGTATTGATTTGCCTGTAGCAGCCAGTAGTCTCTAAGGTACTTATGTACCAATGGCCTGAATTGTAATGATGTGCCAACAGTCTTTTGTTGAATCACAGTAATATAATCCAAGGTCTCCTTGTTTGAATTCACTATAATTCCCAATTAATGTCTCTTTCCAAATATATTATAGACTACTTTGTATTTCCAGAGAAGTAAAATTTGAATAAAATAATTTAAATCCAAATAAAAAATATCTGAACACAACAATGATTCTGCCTAAAAACTTACAGCCAGAATAAATAATTTTTCCAGTAAACAAGATTACAAAACCCTCCCCATGACCTATGTAACAATTAGCAATTTCTATAAACACTATGACTCGATGGAATTTTCCATTCTTGAACATTCTATTACTAAAATTATATTATTGAATATGATAAACATAATGTCCTTGACTTAAACTAAGATAATAATTTTAATATTTAAGATTCACTCACAGAGAAATATAAACTATACACTATTTGTTTACAGAGAAATGCAATTGTTTTGGTCAGGTAAACAATGAACTTGATTTTGGACAAGGTCAGCTACAAAATGCAATTTTATATAACCCACAGCATTTAATGAATAAAAAAAACTAACAAACAATGCAAAATAAATATATATAACAACAAATTATTTGTGAAGTAAAATATAAACTACTGTGTAGCACAATGTAAATTATTTGTGTAGTACAAAATAAATTACAGTGCAGTACAATATAAATTATTGTGTAGTACAATATAAATTATTGTGTAGTACAACACAGTACAATGTAATATCCATCTCATTGTAATATTCCTAATGGCTTAGGGATGTAGAACTGGACTGATGTACTCTCCTGTATATCAAGAGATGCAATGAGCTGAGACAACATTTTTGACCTGAGATGTAGAAAAGGCCTGATGTACTCTCCTGTATATCAAGAGATGTAATGAACTGAGACAACATTTTCGACCTGAGATTTAGAACAGACCTGATGCACTCACCTGTATATCAAGAATTGCAATGAATTTGAGACAACATTTTTGACCTGCGATGTGGAACAGGACTAATGTACTCAACTGTGTATCATGAATGGATTGTTAAAACACATACATACATACCATTTCAATGCAATAAGATTTTGATAGCGTGCCTAATTTGCAGAAAAATTGAACCTGCCTGTCCAAGTGATGATATGATGTAGAAACTACTAAAGGCAGACATTGGAAAATTCACACATTTTTAATAAACTTTTGAGCTACACTTTATCCCAGCCCCACATGGATTGCAAATCCAGGATCTAACATCTTTTCATGAGCTAATTCTAAGACTCGTGGAACATCACTGCACACATGACAACACTTTCTACTGGTGTTGATGGAGCTCAGGTTAAAACAACTACATGCTAAATAGACACAAATAATCAAACTATATTTGTGAAAGGTCCAACAACAGAAATGTACAAACCTGTATCCTGTCCAGAAGATTTTGCCCTTCCTTTGGTATTGAACCATCTCTTTCCTGGCTACGTTCTCGACTGTGGGACCTCTTCCGTATACTCTGGCTCTGTGACCAGCTGCGATCTAATCGCCGTCCTCTGTCTTGGATCACAAGATTAAATAAGACACCATGTGGAAAACCTTGTAGGGGGAAAATAAGGTGGACAAAAAAGTAGGTGATTAGCATGTTAGTGGATGCAAGCAACTACTGGGATAGCAGAAAAGTTATGGCATGCAGTGATTTAGTAGATTCATGCAGAATAAAATTTAAGCTGTTCCAACAGTCTTCTATGATTTGGAAATGAAAGAATGATCTACTGAAGTTAATGTAACGTTATTTAAAGTTTTGATATCAAAAGAACACAAAAACATTCCGGACAGATTACATGTACATACTGAAAAAATCTATTTTTAAATAATTGTGTACAAATGCAATTAGGATAAATTATAAATATAATCTTCCTACCAAATTAATGCACTTATAAGCTGCTGAATCAGCATTTACCTAAATGTCAAGCAAACTCGGTATTTTCAACTCAACTCACTGGGATGGATCTCTATGCTGCCAGTGTATTTCAAATTTGCAGGTAACAAATTCAAACATTTTTATTTAAAAATGAAGAAGACATTTGTTTACCTTAGCAATAGTTATAATTATTATTCAACATCAATGATGAAGAGACTGAGAAAGCTACCTTCATTTCAGTCTATAAATAAATGTAAGATTATGTTTAAGCAGATTTCATTCAATTGTTAAAAGATATGTTTTAAAACTTTGCAAACATGATAAACCTAATAATAATACAATATGAATTTTTTTAATAATTCTATGCTCAATAAAGTTTCAGAAAATTTTACAATCAAAATGTTTCTTTGAAGTTCCGGAAAATATTCACTTCAAATAATCATGCATTTAAGATCAAAATTCAATAGCTGCCACAAACTGAATTAGTTAATGAGTTTTTAAATTCAGACAGAAAAGAGTTCAAGTATGTGTATGATTTTTTCCAAAAGGAGTCTCACTTTCATTAATATATCAAAGTGAAAATAAATTGTTTAGGAAAATATTTTTCTGTTCACAGTCATTGTAATATCTCACATGTAGATTTTTTCACAATATATTTGATGTAACAAAATGCAACAATTTCACCATGAGGAACTTCACAAAAACTTAACATTATTCAGAAATTGTTGTTTTAATTATAGATCAAACTGAGATCAAATACAGAACACCTAAAACAATAACTCCACATAAAGTTCATAGTATGGCTGCTGATATCTACAATTCTATTATTAATGTTTTCAAGCTGATATAGCACACACATGCAAATACATAAAGAATTAGATCTATGCAGGAAAAATCTTGTTCTAGGAAGGACAAGAGCTACTATAGAAACAAATCCATCCATTATTTTCTTTGGAAGACACACATAGTTAAATTGAATATTTTTGTGTCCAAAACATACCCCAGAAATTAAAGTAAATTTTTCAAATTAATACATAGGCAGAAAAATGGTAGGATCTAATAATATGCAGGTAAGGACAGTTCTAGTAGGGTTACAGGATTTCTGCTGGTAAGGATAGTTTAAGTTGGTTACAGGATTTCTGCAGGTAAGGATAATTCTAATAGTCTCTCAGGATTTTTGCCAGTAAGGATAATTCTAATAGTGTTACAGGAATTTTGCTGGTAAGGATAATTCTAATAGTGTTACAGAATTATTGCCGGTAAGGATAATTTTAATAGTGTTACAGGATTTCTGCAGGTAAGGATAATTCTAGTAGGGTTACTGGATTTCTGCAGGTAAAGATAGTTCTAGTAGTGTTATAGGATATCAACAGGTAAGGATAATTCTGGTAGGATTACAGGATTTCTGCAGGTAAGGATAGTTATAGTTGCATTACAAGGTTTCTGCAGGTAAGGACAATTCAAGTAGTAATACAGGATTTCTACAGGTAAGGATAGTTCTAGTAGGGTTACAGAAGAATAAGCAGGTAATGAAGGAAAATAGGGTGAGGATTGCAAACACTGAATAAGCAAATGACACATTCAAAGGAAATTCTACATAAAATATACACCTGTAAATACATCTCAGGTGTAATGTATTATTCAGTAACTGAATATATAGCACAGATATATCACATAAATGTGAAGACATAAATAGTGACTAAACAAATCTCAAGTTGTCATTAAGAACTGTTGGACTGCCTTGTATATCTTCTCACTGACCTCAATTGATTTCAAGGGGTTATTGATTGATAATGAAGTTATGTATGTTTTATCAGGCTAAAGTCCTATTGTACATGTTCTGAAGGCAAAGTATTTTGTTCAGGCTATGAGAAAACAGTGTGCAGTATTTGATTCAATGCATGAACAACTAATGTTAAATGACAAATGTTTTGGGTTTTTATATTTTCATTTTAATGAGCAACAACCTAGTCAAAATCTTGTAAGTAAAATTGGTGGTAATCTTTCCCCTGGGGCCCCGAGTGGCCGAGTGGTCTAAAGCGCTCTCCGTTACGGGTCACTGCCATCTCACCTCTGTCTGCGTGGGTTCGAGTCTAGGATTTGGCGAATGTGGATATGTAAGAAAGCTTGCCAGTAGCTTCTCGTGGGTCGGTGGTTCTTTCCGGGGATTTCCCGGTTTCTTCCTCCACCATTAATACTGGCCACCATGTATAGCCTATAGTGTGCTGAAAAATGGCGTTAAACCCCACAACAACAACATAATCTTTCATCTTGACAGTAATAGACTGGGACATTTCTAGATTAATATATGAAATTTAAAAGTTAATGAAGAGTTGTTCTAGCCTTCAGTGGAAGAAGATTCCATTCATGCCATAGACCTTGGCAAAAATAAATTTTAATATAAATCATTCCTGGGAAAGGCATCTGGAGGTGAGTTTTGTTATCAAGTTATTTCTTACCTGCTGGATGCCTGGCTGAACCAGTGCATAACCATAGGTATCCAGGAATCATGCCATGATGAATTTGAAAAAGAAAGTGTCATTCTAAGCTTGTAGGATCTTACTGAAATCATCTCCCATTTTTGTTACCTCCAAACTTCAAGCATATGATGTAGCTATTGCTGTCTCCAAAATAATTATACATGCTTCAATGTGTATTTTTCTATTTCATCTTCATACTGAGTGCAGTTGTCCCAAATAACATATCCATATTCCAAAAGGATATCCCAAATAATATATCAGTATATGCATTCCAAAAGGATATCCCAAATAACATATCCATATTCCAAAAGGATATCCCAAATAACATATCCATATTTCAAAAGGATATCCCAAATAACATATCCAGGGATGGCGCTGGGTTTTAAAAAGTTGTCGCCAAAAAAATCACCAACCTCAATATTTTGTCGCCAATTTTCAAAAAATGTCACCATTTTCATAATACAGTACTATTTGTTTATCTCATTATCCTCAGGACCAAGGTAACATTGTCGACATAAGTGGATGTTTAGATAAGTGGGGGGGGGGCTGAAAATAAATTTGAAATTTCACATACAAGTGAAATTTCAAGTGATGACCTGTCATCAGTGACTAGGACTGGAAAATGGAAATTTTAATTAAACAAAGACAACTAGTCTGAAATACACTTGTATATTGACAACTTACATTTGTGTAGTACACTCCACAATGTGTAAACAATATACATGCATATGAAAAATCCATGAATTCGAATGTTAGAAAATTCATGTATCTGTCAAATCCCATTAGAAAACACAACTAAAACATATATAAAAAATGGTAGTCCTCGTTTGATCTTCATCCCATTGTCAACAAACACATTTTATGAAACAACTCACTCTGATATTTATTATCCACGTAACACATGGCTGTATAGTTGTTTATATGCTAAAGGTACAAGTACTTAAATTGGCCTAGATTTTGGTCAGCCAGAGACAACTACCATGATGTCGAGGTTACCAAAGGGATTAGGCTGTTCACAGGGAAATGAAAACATATGACAAATTAAAAAGTTTTACATTCTTGTGAGATGTCCCACCTTCATTTAACTCAATGGCCAGATATCTATTGTGCAAAATATTGGAACTTTAATTTGGGTTTTAAATCGACTTTGGTAGCGATTGTAATCCTGAACTTTTTGTTGCAAACAGAAATCTTTAACGGCACAATAAATATGTTCCAATCACTATGAAAAATGAAACAAAGCTTTTATTTAAGTTTGTTGCCAACATTCTTTGATCAAAGGTCTTCGGCTTGCTTTGATGAAGGTTCATATGTTATTTGAAGGCGCCGCTAAAGGCGCTCTTTGAAGGACTAAACAAATGCCCATTTGTTATTGCTGCTGCAACATCAAATGATTGTAAAACATTGACGGAGACAGAATTTTTTTCATTTGCTTAGTATATATACAGAACGATTAATGCTTCAAATGTAATGAGTTTTCTTTGAAGTTTCAGCAAAACTATTCTTTCTGGTACATTTTTCAAAAAGGAAAAAACTGCCCTCATCTGATAGATTGTAGTCATTCCCATTCCTGCCTTCAGAGATGGTCGAATGTAGCTTGTCTGGTAGCATGACTATTTGGGTTATATTACAGCTCCGAGTACTAAGAACAGACATCAGCATAAGCGGATTATGATATAACAATGCTGTGTTAGGGTGGTTTGTCGATATGAACAAAAATTATTTGTTTATGTAACAATAGATTCCAGAGCAATTTATATCCAAGTTTGCAGCGTCCTGTCATGGTGCCTTTGAATTTCTCAACTGCAAACTCAAGACTGTATATGCAGTTTTTATCAGCGAAAAATGTTGCCACCGAAAAGATCACCAGATCGTATATTTTGTTGCCAATAAGGAAAAAACAATTGCAATTTGTGACATTGGCGAAGCCCAGGGCGATCGCTGATATCCATATTCCAAAAGGATATCCTAAATAACATATCCTTATTCCAAAAGGAAATCCCAAATAACATATCATTATTGCAAAAGGATATCCCAAATGACATATCCATATTCCAAAAAGATTCGGCGAATGTGGATATGTGAGAAAGCTTGCCAGTAGCTTCTCGTGGGTCGATGGTTCTTTCCGTGGATTTCCCGGTTTCTTCCTCCACCATTAATACTGGCCGCCATGTATAGCCTATCGTGTGCTGAAAAATGGCGTTAAGCCCCACAACAACAACAACAACAACAACATATTCCAAAAGGATATCCCAAATAACATATCAGTATTCCAAAAGGATATCCCAAATAACATATCCATATTCCAAAAGGATATTAAAAAAACCCATATCCATATTCCAAAAGGAGATCTCAAATAACATATCCATATGCCAAAATGATATTTATAAAGGTGAAAAAAAATGAAGTTACAATGATTTTCTATCAAGTTTGAATTTCAAACTTCATAGTATATCTAACCTCTTCCATGCTTTTGTATTTATTTACTCTGTCTATTTGCCATTATAAGAACTATCTGTATCCAATTTGACTGATAACTACTAAACAATTCCAATAGTTGTTGTTGTTGTTGTTGTTGTTGTTGTAGAGCTTAACGCCATTTTTTAGCACACGATAGGCTATACATGGCGGCCAGTATTAATGGTGGAGGAAGAAACCGGGAAATCCCCAGAAAGAACCACCGACCCATGAGAAGCTACTGGCAAGCTTTCTCACATATCCACATTCGCCGAATCTGAGACTCGAACTCACGCAGACAGAGGTGAGATGGCAGTGATCCGTAACGGAGAGCGCTTTAGACCACTCGGCCACTCGGGGCCCCCCCAATAGTAGATCAGTAACAAGATATTACTAGGTAGACACAACACTATCAAGATTACAATGACTGCATTATATCTAATGTATATACATGCCCATTAGTAGAGTTAACTGCAAACTGCACAGACCCAGATCTGCCATGTGCTGGCAGGTCTGGGTCAATGCTGTTAGGAGTAATCAGTAGAAACAACAACATAGACCCTGATTTGCCAATACATTGTGATCAGGGTCTATGTTATTTTTGCAGCAGGAATTGACTTATAAGCAAGTATATCTTGTAATTGTGTGGACTGATTCCAACAAAGAATATATTCTGAAACAAAATTTCATAAAATTCAAGTAGTTTTGATTTGTAACATTTCAACAAATCATTTTCTGCTATTCACACTTTGAATGCATACTGAAACTGGAAGATGTTATAGTTCCTTAAATGATCCTGAACTGGTTACTGTATTATGTTCAAATTCATTTAGGTCCATTTAGGTATTTTTCAGTTAAGTACATGATGCTGAGACCTTCTCCTATTGCAATCCAATGTCTGTACTGAAAGAAATGCACCTATTATTTTAAATTAAATATACACGTATTTATATGTAAGTGACAAAAGTCCATCAGATCAAAGCAGTGGTGTGGGATGAGCAAATCTGAATTCATTGATATAACATTTTGTGCCTATGATCACTATCCAAGTGATCTAACCTTGGATAGTTATTACTCCTTCGATTTCAATGTCGAATATATTTCCAAGCCAAGACAATTTTTTAAAAAGTCTATCCAACAAATTATGAAAATGGAGATATTTTCTCTAATCCAGAAAATAAACTTTCTGTAATATACAGTAAAGATATTATGACTTCAAAGTCTCATAGATATATTCAATATTCATGACTACAAAGTCTCATTGATATAATGAATATTCATGGTTTCAAGGTCTCAGTGATATACTGAATATTCATGACATTAAAGTCTCACTGATATAATGAATATTCATGACTTCATAGTCTCACTGATATAATGAATATTCATGACTTCAAAGGCTCATTGATATAATGAGTATTCATGACTTCAAAGTCTTGTTGATATAATGAATATTCATGACTTCAAAGTATCATTGATATACTGTGCATTTATGACTTTTCATGGATATCAATTTTAATGGAAACATTTTGGTAAAATTTTAGAGTATTACTTAAAATGTTGGATCAAGAAAAGATTCCTTTTCTTTCCATAGAAGGATAGGTCTTTAAATTCATGTTCCATAGCAACCACAGAACTATATAAACTGGTATCCCATGAAAAATACTGAATTCACTGCAATATTTCAGTCTTTCATTTTTTGGGAAATTACATAAAATCCACCACTTCAATAATCTGGAATAAAAAGGAGTGACTTCTGGTCATGTATAAAATGTAAACAAGAAATTTAAATATGATTTTTATATTGCCTTCTTTTGGCTTTTGAGCATCTCATATCACAAAAAAAAAATGTTATGCTCACTGAAATTTTGTTCTTTATGTAATTTTAGTAAAAGAAATGACTTTAGTTATTTAGAATACCTTCTCCCACTCCCTCTCCAGTAGTGGCTGGGGCACTGCCTAGACCATGAGTCTGTCTTGTAATATTTTCATTCCTAGCATTCCTTTCTCTCTCTTGACCTGAACTGGTATTCTGTTCCTGCATATTTCTAAGTGATGCTCTGTGACCTCTGTGCAATGTGCCAACAGCATTTGTCTCCCCAGAATGACCACTTTGAACAGCTGTGGGTAGTTGAGCAAATAATCGTGACTGTGGTGGAATGTTTAGCATGGCATAAGTCACAAGTCCGTCTTGCAGTTCTTGTGAAGACATTGAAACCAAAGATGCAGCATTCTGAGAGTTCTGAAGAGTGGCATTCAGAGCTGTATTTGGATTTAAACTTTGTGAAAGGATGTCCCCATTAATCGTTGAAACTTGATCATGTGACCTGACTGAAACAGGACCATCCACAGAAAAATCTAAATCAGTCAATCCTGAAACAGGTAATTCTCTTTCAATTGCATAATTAATAGATCTCTCTAGATTTGACAATATTTCATATTGCTGATTGTTTTGATGCCCTTCATTTGCAAACATGGCTGAGACATTATTTCTTCTAGGTGACAGTCGTAAACTTATTTGTTGTGGTGAATGAATTGCATTATTATTATGAACCATAACATCATTCTGTAGATGACTCTCAAGTGAATGTGCATGACTATCAGTCTGATCCTGAGTTGTGTTTTCAATGTGTTGCTGAGATGCATCATTGGGTACTTCATTCTGAGGGCTTTCTGATGTATATGTTGTAAGAAGATGATTCAGCTCTTCTCTTCGACTGCTTGCATGATGCAAAAGTCGTCCTCCCGGTACTGCTTCTATATTTTCCCTGAAATGTAAAAAGCAACTTAGAGTCAAATCCCTGTTAAACAGAAACTTCTGAGCAATGAGAAAACTGGCCTCTAAAGACATAGATACTTAAGTGAGGTTCACTTTTTCACTAATTTTTGGGGATCTGGCACCTTATTAAAAAAAGAAAACCTGTCTGTATAAGTCAAACAACTGTTTAGTACAGCTGAACTCTAAGAAAGTTTTGACTATATAATCCATTCTATTTTAAAGTAATAAGAACACAAAATCCTGCAGGGGCCTGACACTCTACTGACCAACAATAATTTCCAGGAATCCAAGATAAGACTATTTCTTCTTTTCAGCTGCTGAGCACTGAAACTATCACTGATATTCTGGAGCAACAGCTGCATGATTTTCAAGATGGCTGCCAAAAGGGATGCAAGAATCATACCATTTTCATTGAGGATCTATTAGATATCATTAGAAGTCTTTGGTGAAAATACTATGTCAGACATCATTAGAAGTCTTTGGTGAAAATACTATGTCAGACATCATTAGAAGTCTTTGCTGAAAATACTATGTCAGACATCATTAGTAGTCTTTGGTGAAAATACTATGTCAGACATCATTGGTAGTCTTTGTTGAAAATACTATGTCAGACATCATTAGAAGTCTTTGTTGAAAATACTATGTCAGACATCATTAGAAGTCTTTGTTGAAAATACTGTCAGACATCATTAGAAGTGTTTGGTGAAAATAGTATGTCAGACATCATTAGAAGTCTTTGTTGAAAATACTATGTCCGACATCATTAGAAGTCTTTGTTGAAAATACTATGTCAGACATCATTAGAAGTGTTTGGTGAAAATAGTATGTCAACATGCCTATCCATTCATGAGGAGTAGTATTAAAAATAGTTTGAAGATGCCCAACATAGTGGCTATATTAGATGTAAAATTGGAACCATTTTAATTTTGGGATCAACCAGATATGATAAGAACTCTTCTGGTAAATACCCAATCTCAACATTACTTTATGTTTGGGAGGAGTAGCAATAATAAGGTTTTCAAGGTCGTGCCATGACAGCCATATTGGGTGCCAGATTGGCACCACTTTCATTTATCACCAATTAGATATCATAAGAAATTATTTGGTGAAAAACATCATGTTGATATGACCATCCATCCAGAAGGAAAAAGGATGACAAGATTTTCAAGGCTGAACTATTGGTGAGATTGGCACCTTTTCATATAGGACCAACTAAACTTTATATGTCTTTGAAGAAAGGTCTATGCTGATATGACTTTTCTTTTAGGTAAAAAATAGTGACAAGAAAATTATCAAGACAGCTTTCATGATACCATATTGCATGGAATCTTAAGTCTTCATCTTCAATTTTTCTCCTCCTGTATGATTCTTACCTCACCTGGCTGTAATGTCAATTGCCATTCTGGTATGGAACTTTGTCCATAATGCTTTGTCTGTCACCCATTCACAAATGCTATTTACAATTTCTTCTTAAAACCAAATGAGCATCAAAGGCAATCAAATTAGTTCACTGGATCCCAATTTGTTATCATATATGACAACTTTTGCAAAAAATATGAAAACCTTCTCATCAACAACTCGACTGAATTTTACTACATTTAACTACATTTAACAGATTACATAATGACATAGCAGCTTTTAAATCTGTTCAAATGATGCCAATCTAACATTAAGAATGATCACCATCACTAAATACAGAAAAATCTTTAAACAACTTCTTCCCAAAAGCCACCCAAGAGAATTTGACCATATCTGACAGAAAGTGTCCTGACACTGAGGATTTTCAATTATGTAGAAGTGATACCAATCTTCCATCAATTATGACACCGTTATTAAACCACCATTATTAAAAACAGAAAAACCATTAAAATTACTTCTTCTCAATTATTGTTAAAGATAATTTGACCAAATTTGACTGATAGTGTTCTGGCATAGACGATTTTTAAGTTTGTACAAATGATACTGATCCACCATGAGATAATGCTGTCATTAGTATAACATGAGGCCTGCATGACTTGATAACATAATCATTTCACTAAACAGGCTTATGCAGCATTGGAAGAATACATCCTACAAAAATCAAAGATCTTGATGATATAAATGCAATGATAATTTTGATAAAAATCAAATAAAGAAGTATTTCTTCTAGAGTGATAAAAGCCAATCAGATGCAAGGTCACATCATTATTATGCATGGATTTTGCTAAGTATCAAAAACTGTCCAAGATCTTGATGATCATATATTTTCAGTTTATCTGAAACTGGATCACCAGCATGGCTTTGAGCATGTTAGCAACCACAGCAAATCTGCTACACGATTACCTCATTATTAGGCAAAGATCTTCCTCATTATTGAATCCATCCAAGGTCTTGATGAATAAGCCCATATTTCAAGTCGGATCAAAACTGAATCAGAATTATAGTTGCATGCATAGGAGAAAAGCTCAGCCAATCAGATGCAAGATCACCTCATTAGTATGCATGCATCTTGCCCATTATCAGACTTGTCTAAGAGTTTGATGATATGAGCATATATCTCAGGCTTGATCAAAACCAGATCAGATATGCCCTTCCAAGTGGTAACAGGGTGGCAATATTAGGACCAACCAGGGATTATAAAAAGTATTTTTGTGAAAACTCACTGTAGCAACAACCATTTGTTGATACAACAATCCATTTAGAATTTGTCATAAGATGTTGGCAGATAATTTGAAGATGTCTTTCAGTGAAATCTCCATGTAATTACAGCCATCTGTATATAAGACATCTTTCAGTGAAAGCCCAATTACAGCCATCTATATACAAGACGTCTTTCAGTGAAAGCCTCATGAACATTCTGTAAAGGTTAAGTAGCAATAACAAAATTCTCAAAATGGATTCTGGATTGGTACTACTTTCATTCAGGACCAATTATACATCATAAGAAGTTGTTAATGACAAGAATTTCAAGATGTCAACTGAGGTGACCATAGTGGATGTCCAAGGAGCAACATTTTTGACAAGGAATGTATTGTATGATTAAAGGTAATCCTCCCAGTAATCTAGGAGGTGTACAGGTAAAGTGTGCAAATGGCTGGCTGGACAGTGGATGCTAGATAACAAGCCATCACATTAGTTCTGGTTTTAACCAGTACGGCTATACCACTGAGCAGACTTTGACAAAATCTGAAAGAAAGCTGGCAAGCATAAAGGCAATTCAGTATTGGAAGCAACATACTTATGTGTAATAAAATATGGATGAAAAAATACAGAAATCTTCAAACTTTTGTTTCTCTAAGATATGCCATCAGACAGCACAGAATGCCATGTACACAGAAACTGTCCAACTGACCCAACTGCTCTTGCATGTAACTATTAGACTGATGTTAGCAAGGTGAGCATTCTTAGGCCCACTCGCGCTCTTTGCTTTCTATAAAAAGCAATAGAGGTGTGATTTTTAAATTAAAAAAAAAAACATTAATTTATTTCTTATGTAATTATATTATGTTATTAATGCATTTACTTATATGGTTTTGGGAAAAATTACAATTTCTCTTAATATTTTAATTTGTGGTAGGCATTGTTACTGCAGGTGGACTGTTGTTTCTTAGCCTTTTAATTCATAATTCAGAGCATAAGAAATTGAGCAAAATCATTAGTAAATTGACAGTGACTTTTAAAGACCAAGATCTTTTAAAGATAAACTTATTTGCAATGCTTATCAGTCTTACTCATCCTGGCCACTACCAACTGCCATTCCATTGAGAATAAAACTAGAGCGCAGTCTCATGAGTGTGAATGGTTCTTGGTTATTTTGCTCTCGGGTCTGACTTGAGATTCGTCCACCTCTCCGCCTGCCTAGCTGAGGAAGTCGATCCTCTGAACTACCCTCCTGTGTCCTAACAGCCAAACCAACCCCTGGAACTTCCAAAGCAAGGTGACCAACATTTCCCGTTGCCTGCTGTAGAGAGTCTGGCTGTCTTCTTTGCTGCTGACTACAACCAGAAGAACACCATATTCTATAATATACTTAATTATAGATGGATATTCTTCAAATCTGGAAACCAATTTAAGCCTGGTTAGGTTTTAGAATTTTGGACTGAAGAAGCCCTTCCATATTGAACATAAGTTTAATGTACAGTTAACCTTTCACCATGCATTAAAAGTAGCTTCGTTGTTAGTGTTATCTCTTCTGATACTGTTTTAATTAACATTAACAGTTCCTTCCATGCATGACCTCAAAAACAAATGTTTTCAGCCCTAAAATATACTTTCAAAAATGTGTGTCTCTCAATATCCTGTGCGCCAACCACCCAGAGATATTTTCAAGAAAAAAAATATAAACAATATGGTTTCTGTTCTATCTTACAAGTGCAATAACTGCCTAAGAGATGTAATTTTTCTGGCTAATTATGGTACATGCAAAGAGTTATAATGATAGCATGTACACATAGCCAAATTTTACATGATTTTCCGTTACATGTCTGATTGTACGAATACATGGAAGACCATGCATATACTTACATCCTATTGAAAGATATGGTTGCCCAGTGGTTAGCAAGTCAAGCTGGTGACCAGAAGGACACAGGTTATTGTTGTTGTTGTGGGGTTTAAGGCCATTTTTCAGCACACGATAGGCTATACATGGTGGCCAGTATTAATGGTGGAGGAAGAACATGGGAAAACCCCAGACAGAACCACCAACCAATGAGAAGCTACTGGCAAGCTTTATCACATATCCACATTGGCTGAATCCAAGACTCTAACCCACGCAGACAGAGGTGAGATGGCAGTGATCCATATGGAGAGCGCTTTAGACCACTCGGCCACTCGGGGCCCCCAAGGATACAGGTTCAAATCCTGCCACTGGATCAGCCTGGGTTCACTGCCATAAGCAAGGCACTTTATTTGCCTTGGCACAATAGAATCTTCATATGTTCATATGCTGTAATGCACAGACACACACAATCCATTACTTTGCAGCACAAAGATCATAATCCACATCCATAAAAGACTACATGTATAAATTAAAGTCCAAAATTTTACCAGGATCCTGTGAGATTTTATCGCAGTAGTAGTAAGCACTGATAGACATATTATGTTATGACATACACAGGCATTCATCTACTGGTCTATTATGTCATGACATATATAGACATTCATCTAGTGGCATAATATGTATTGATATGCATAGGCATTCTTCTACTAGCATACTGTGTTATAACATACACAGACATTCATCTAGTGGCCTACTATGTTATGACATACACAGACATTCATCTACTGGCCTACTGTGTTATGACATACATAAACATTTATCCACTGGCCAAATATGTTATGACATACACAGACATTCATCTAGTGGCCTACTATGTCATGATATACACAGACATTCATCTACTGGCCTACTATATCATGACATACTTAGACTTTCATTCATTGGCCTATTATGTCATGACATACATAGACATTCATCTAGTGGCATAATATTTCATGATATGCAAAGACATTCTTCTACTGGCATACAAGGACATTCATCTACTGGCCTACTATGTCATGACATACATAGACATTCATCTACTGGCCTATTATGTCATGACATACATAGACATTCATCTACTGGCCTACTATGTCATGACATACATAGACATTCATCTAGTGGTATACTATGTCATGACATACATAGACATTCTTCTACTGGCATACTATGTCATGACATACTTAGACTTTCATTCATTGGCCTATTATGTCATGACATACATAGACTTTCATCCACTGGCCTATTATGTCATGACATACATAGACATTCTTCTACTGGCATACTATGTCATGACATACATAGACATTCATCTACTGGCCTACTATGTCATGACATACATAGACTTTCATCTACTGGCCTATTATGTCATGACATACATAGACATTCATCTACTGGCCTACTATGTCATGACATACATAGACATTCATCTACTGGCCTACTATGTCATGACATACATAGACATTCATCTAGTGGTATACTATGTCATGACATACATAAACATTCATCTACTGGCCTACTATGTGATGATATACATAGACATTCATCTAGTGGTATACTATGTCATGACATACATAAATATTTATCTAGTGGCATACTATGTTATAATATACACAGATATTCATCTACTGGCCTACTATGTTATGACATACATAGACATTCATCTACTGGCCAAATTTGCTATGACATACATAGACATTCATCTACTGGCCAAATATGCTATGACATACACAGACATTCATCTACTGGCCAAATATGCTATGTCATGACACAGACATTCATCTAATGGTATATTACATTATGACACATATAGTTTGCAGTTTGTTGCATACAAAATATGACCAAATTTGTTTGTGCAGTACATATACCACAACTCCAGTGGCCTAGTGGTTACAGCATCCTGCCTCTGATGCAGGAGGTTGTGGGTTAAACCCCAGCCAAGTAATACCAAAGACATAAAAATGGAACTAGCGTCTGTCTCTCTTGGAACTCAACATTAAGACGTTAGTGTTAGGACTGGTCAGCCTGGTGACAGGATAATGTGACTGAGTGAGAATTGATGCTACATATCTGCAGCATGATTCCCCAGTACTAGACATCACTATAAACTGTCACACTGCAGACATCATAGCTATATGACTGAAAAATTGTTAAAGCTACATTAAAAATCTGAAACACACACACACACAAAGTACATATACCCTAATAATGCAAAAAACTGTAAACTGATGTGTTGACACACCTCTTGAGTGCCAAAAATGCTAATATTTTTGCTTTACCCTGCTCGCACATTGTGCTGAGTTGGCTCACTGCTAGGATCCCACACTATCTGGCCATCAATGGGACAGGTGGGGTGGGAGTGAAGTAACCAGCTGTCAATACAGTCCCGATGAAACTATGAATCAATGAGAAAATGTTAAAAAATAAAGAATACTTTATATGAAAGAATAAGCAAATATTTTTTGCAAGTAAAAAGTGTATTATTCATTAAAAAATCTTATCATTTAGGCTTAGCATTAATTTTGGATGCATTATTTTACTACATGTCAAATCCTTTGATACTTTTGGATGCATTATATTATTACATGTCAAATCCTTTGATACTTTTGGATGCATTATATTACTACATGTCAAATCCTTTGATACTTTTGGATGCATTATATTACTACATGTCAAATCCTTTGATACTTTTGGATGCATTATATTACTACATGTCAAATCCTTTGATACTTTTGGATGCATTATTTTACTACATGTCAAATCCTTTGATACTTTTGGATGCATTATTTTACTACATGTCAAATCCTTTGATACTTTTGGATGCATTATATTACTACATGTCAAACCCTTTGATACTTTTGGATGCATTATATTACTACATGTCAAATCCTTTGATACTTTTGGATGCATTATATTACTACATGTCAAATCCTTTGATACTTCAATTCAGATACTTAACTCATTGTTACTGCATAGTTTTTAGCATAATTTTAATGTTCTTTTATGAAGATAAGTGTTGCATTATGTTATATACTGTGTTTTATCAACACAGCAAAGGAATGTGTACAATGCCTGTAAATGTGTCACTAGGTGCCGCACTACAGTTGGAGTGTACTTCTGAGAGAAAGAGACCAGTGTAAGGTGCATAGGGTTAGATTTTTAAAGAAAGAATAATTTTCCAGATTTTCCTTGAAGGGTATCACAGCTATTTAAAAAGACCTTGTATATCTTAGCTATTGTTAAAAGAACTTTTAATTCCCTTTATTTTGGTGCATGATTGGTGGGTTCAATTAGGGTTATAGAGTACACAGCTTGGCATTACTTCAGATGTGCACATATCAAAATACTGCTTATTCTTCACTTGCTCATTTTCACATCCTGGATTTCAATGGAGGATTACAAACATATGAGCTGATAACTTTTTAAACTTTTTGTATATTTTGTAATTCATTCTTTGTATGTTCAGAAGCTGATATTGCCTATTCAGACAAAATTCTTCCTTTCCTATTTTAATTACTTCTAAAGTCAGGTTGATTTATTTGGAGCACATGGGAGCAGCCATTTTGATCAGCTGTGTGCTTAGATCTTATATAATTTCAGCCACAGTACACTGAAGTAGCATAAAGGCCTGCCAACATTCTGTCCATTGTGCATGTTGCAAATGCAAAGTTAACCTTACACCTGACACTCTATCAGAAGTATCTAATATCTGTAGAGTGCCACCTTAGAGGAAATAGTACTTACAACATGCCTGTAAATGAGTCATTTAGAGAAAATAGTACTTACAACATGCCTGTAAATGAGTCATTTAGAGGAAATAGTATGTACAACATGCCTGTAAATGAGTCATTTAGAGGAAATAGTACTTACAACATGCCTGTAAATGAGTCATTTAGAGGAAATAGCACTTACAACATGCCTGTAAACGAGTCATTTAGAGGAAATCGTACTTACAACATGCCTGTAAACGAGTCATTTAGAGGAAATAGTACTTACAACATGCCTGTAAACGAGTCATTTAGAGGAAATAGTACGTACAACATGCCTGTAAACGAGTCATTTAGAGGAAATAGTACTTACAACATGCCTGTAAACGAGTCATTTAGAGGAAATAGTATGTACAACATGCCTGTAAATGAGTCATTTAGAGGAAAAACATGCCTGTAAATGAGTCATTTAGAGGAAATAGTACTTACAACATGCCTGTAAATGAGTCAAACATGCCTGTAAATGAGTCATTTAGAGGAAATAGCACTTACAACATGCCTGTAAATGAGTCATTTAGAGGAAATAGTACTAACAACATGCCTGTAAATGAGTCATTTAGAGGAAATAGTACTTACAACATGCCTGTAAATGTGTCATTTAGAAGAAATAGTACTTACAACATGCTTCTAAATGAGTCATTTATATGAAATGGTACTTACAACATGCCTGTAAATATGTCACTTAATAGAAATAGTATTTACAACATGTTTCTTGCCTAAAACAAGATTCCTATTGACTCACCTTATGCTTGCATCGAGGCAACTTCCTCACGAATTCACCAACCTCATATCCTCTCAGGCAGATCCTACATTGCATCCCTGGGGCCAAGAGGGGCCCAGATTCTCTGACCTTTTCTAATGGGAATCCCTGGATGATTTCCTCTGGAATATCACTCCTCTGGTTTTCTATGTTGCTGGAATACCAACATCACATTCTTTTACTTTATTCAGTTTTGTTTTGTTTTGCATTTAGCTAGAAAAGCAAGCTCAAGAACTTTCTTTTATTCAATTTTCTTTTCATTGCAGGTTGTAAAGCAAGTTTAAGAACTTTATATTCTCAATAAACCGGATAATAGTCTGAGGTGGAAACTATATGTAGATGAAACCACCAACCTTTCAAACGGTGACCTTATACAATATTACCGCATGAGAAGATCAGGGATCCAACCTAATCAATGTTCATAAAGTTGCAGAAATTTCAAACAATGATATCCTTTGTAAACATTTGCCAAATTTTATAAAAGTGAGTAGTAGGCTTATCATCACATAATTATGGAACTCTTGCATGTGTTGGACTGGATATCTTACAACTCTTGCATGAGTTGGCCTGGATAGCTTTAACTCATGCATGTGGTGGCATGGATATCTTACAACTCTTGATTGTGCTGGTCAGGATATCTTACAACAGTCTAGAGTTTGAGTTTGACCTCAAAATTTCTCTTCAACAAATTGCAAATGAGTTAACCATTGTTAATTCTGTCATGAGAATAATTGTCAAACTCAAGAGTTTTATGATTTTTTTAGGCCTGGAATAGGATACACCTATCCCTCTATAATTCACATATAATTGGGTTCAAAAACGTATATAGCAGCATAAAGAAGGGTGCTAGTTACTGTGGTATCTCTGAAAGATTAAGAGAGGTAGGGAGATCAACAGTGAAAGGAGAGGTGGTAGTGTTGAGAAATGGAAGAATACTCATTTGTTATTATGTAGTGAAAATAATTTGCCAATAAACAGCTTTTCACAAATTAAGTTGTTCACTTTTCTTTATAAATTACCTTTATTTTCAAGATAACCAATCACTGAAGGATCATAAAAAACTGAACTAAAAGGGATTTCAATACACACCTTGTGTGCACCAATAAAAGCAATATGTATTTTGCCACTGCAATTTGCACATGGATACACTCTAGGGATTTTGTTGATACAGAATAGAACAAGACTATTTTTAAAAAGATAGACCGCATTTCTTTCAAGAAACAGCAATGCAAAAACTTATGTTTTCAATTTGTATTGTACTATTAGCAAATTACTGAAGCCATGATTTACTGGAAGCAATCCTCACATTTCATCTTTGAAAAAATGTCTGAAAACCAATTTGGGAATTTTAAGGTCACTACAAACTTTGGATCTCTCTTCTCCAAAATGAACCTTATCTATAATATCAAGTTTTTTATGCAGTGATATTTTCTTTCACTTGGTTACCTAGCTATCCTTGATCACATATTTTCGTGATTAGGATAAGCCCCTGATTAATGTTATATACTTACTTACATAATAATATGTAAAACATTGTTCAGTTGATGAATTGACATGACTTGACTTAACAAACAACTGTGACCACTAGCTCTTATGATAATAAGATTTGCATGCGTTCTACAGAACACACGTTGGAAGCTACTGACCTTGGAATTGCAACAAAGGAAAGCAATGACCTTGGATTACCAGCCATGTGGTGAACACATGAACCAATGACCTTGGATTGTCAGTCATGTAGAGAACACATGTATTAAGCCACTTACCTCATTTCTCGGATATGTGCAGAATACATGCAGGAAACCTCTGACATTGGATTGGTAATACTGGAAGCAATGCCTTGGATTGACAGCCATGTGGTGAACACATGTAGGAAACCATTGTCCTCTGGCTGCCAACCATGTGGAGAACACCACTGACCTTGGACTGCCAGCCACGTAGATAACACCTGAGGGAAACCACAGACCTTGCATTTTCAATAATATGGAGAACATACATAGGAAACCACTGACCTCAGACAGCCAACCATGTAGATAACACATTTAGAAAAAAACAGACCTTGCATTTTCAACAATATGGAGAAAACATGTAGAAAATGACTGACTGGATGGGCAGCCATGGGCAAGAAGGGGTGTGGGACTGGGCTGGTAGTTATCTGGGATCTCCAATATCCTCCATCTCAGTTTGATATATTTCAGTGTACAACTCCGAAATTTAACACTGAAATTATTTCTAAGGCATATTAAAAATATATACTTGTGTATTATAAATATAAAAATATATGCTTGTGTGAGTCCATTTTCTTAACTCCTATTCATTATATCATTTTCAGTCTCTATATTAATAACACCTGTCTTGGAAAGTAAACATTTGTGGTCTCTTTTATAGACAAGTTTCATTGTAATTTTTTTTTCTTAAATATATACAGTTGTCTCGCCTCACCTTAGTGAACCACCAACACTTTAAAGAGGGCATTATCAAATTGCTGGCCAACTTGCAAGACACCAAAGTACATGTTACAAAATACTTCCACTACAGTTGTGCACTTCTCTTGTGAGGCAACCTTATGCAAGGCCACCTTTTCATTGTAGAAGACAAGGCCTTAAAGAGGGGAACAACTGTATAGTATTCATGGTGAAAGAGGTGTACCTGTCCAGTTGCATCAGTAGATCGTAATCAGTTTCAGAAATCTCCCTGTTCAGCAGATCATTTACTAAGGCCTGAGGTAAAACAGCCCCATACATCCTCTGAGCTGCACGCCATTTCTGATTTCTTTTCTAAAGATGAACAGAAATACATAATTATAGGTATGTCATTTCCAACATCTAATAAATTTGTATATGTAAAATATAAATGTAAATTAACAATAAATCAATACACCAGTAGTTCCTTTACCTCTGTTCATTGTCTACAGCCTATTTAGTTAATGTAAAATCTCTTTTGCAGCAATTTATTAAAAATATTTAAACATCATATTTTAAGATATGCAACATTTCATTCTGAATTTCATGAATTCCTGACAGCAATGTCTTGTCTTCTTCAATGGTGCATTAGGTACAATTTCATGAGAAACTGAGCTAAATGCAGAAACTTAATGTAATACCTGTTGACCTCCAAGAGAGTGTTAGGGTGTTTGTGAGACTAAAAATGTGTTTTGAGGTTTTGACGTAGGGATGTCAGTACACATGACTGTAAAAAGTGATGTCATACAATTCAGATTAAATTATCTACTCTTATAAGCCTAATGCAAATGAATGGAAAATCAAATATGAATAAAAGAAAATAAAATATCTGTTTTCTTTGAAGTATTGTAATAGAATTACAAGCAAAAAACATCTGGAAGACTTAGCTTTGTATAAGAAAATAACCGCACACATAGGTGCCCATGCTGACATAACCACAAAGACTTTAAATAAATAATACAGGAATTTGGTCTTTAAAAATGGTGGGCATGAACACAGTTTTAATTAGAAGCAGTCTTTTTGTTCTCAGTAGTTTAGTATGGGTCTGAAGGTAATGCAAATGTCATTGCATTAGCAGCTGTGTGTTGTTCAAACTTCCCAAAAATGTTCCTGAATTTTTCTCAGTATAGAAACTGATCCTTCTATATCTGTACTGCTGCTAGGAGGGAGTGTCAGATATTCAGGCCTGAAAAATGACTTGAAACTGCAAATGATAGGTTGTGCTCTGCAACAAAATGTCACAAAAGTACTTACAGCCTCTTGTGAAAAAGTCTGTCAATGGTTGTTTAAACAAAATGGTTACTATTAGGAATGAGCTTTATATTTGCACATTGTCCCCAATACTAGGTGGTGTTCCTATTTCAACAGATGTCATACACTCCAGAATGACTAGTGTCAATATGGTGCTTGCAGTATTTGAAAAGAATAAAATGCTTCCCCATGCTGAATTTGCTTTATAGACTATTCTAACTCGGAGATCTGAAATTTAGTTTTGCTGGGCTTTGCTTGCTTCATTGATGGCTCATCCTTATCTGTATCACAGCTTCATTTTGCCATTTTGCATTCCAAAATATATCACACTTGCACAGTATTCCAGCAACCAAAATAATCAAATGTTACATTTTATATATGGAGTAAAAGCTGACCTCAAAGAAATATTGCTTCTGATCACAAACTTGCCAATATTCTTTCATAAGATGGCTTAAACATTCTCATTTATGACACTATGTGCTGTAACACTTGTTCATAACATTCACCTGTTTGATTTGCTTAACTTCAAATCAATTGGGTTGTTCCATTTAATGTACTTTGCCTATGCAAATCAGTCTCATGGGCTCTCCCACATCAAGGCCTAAAGGACTTAACATGGCATTACCCTACCTCTTGTCAGCTAGTTAAGAAATCTGTGAAATGGTGGCTACTTATTTTTGACCATCTTACTTTCAATTGCCTCTATGACAATAAACTGTTTAATCTATACCAAGGATAGTTTCACATGGCACTAAGTAGAGTTGTTTTTTACTGTTAATACATGATACAGGTTATGGGCACATTTTGCAAGGTAAAGAAAGGGTTCCCTCCATCTCTATCTCTGTTCTTTTTCCTTCTGTTTTCCAAGATTACTGAAAATTGTGTTTATCTAAAAATTTACCATGCTGGAGTTTTAATTCAAAAATTGTTTTAATATCACATAGTGTTATGGCAGGTGTGTCACTGGAGCATAAAATGTAGGTCACTGTGACCTCTCTTTGCATGTGATGAGCAGTGTGACTTTAACAAGAAATAAAGCTGATCTATACCTGGGTGTTACTGAGTTCAGATGGAAACAACTATATGTTTATCAGCTTGTGGCATCATGTTGATGGGTAATAAAGTTCACAATATTTTTCAAAATGAAGGGAGCTTAATCACTAAATAAGTATTTAAATAGGTTTTCACAATTACAAGAAAACCAACTTGTATTTCAAACTTGAAACATCAATATGAAAATAACAATTTTGAGTTTAAGAATAAATGTGGTGAAGGCACTTTCAAAGTATATTTACTGAGGATTTCAACTTCCATGATTTCTTCATAAAATAAGTCTGAAACCATAAGTGAACATGTCAACATAAAATGATGGCATACATCATTGTGTCTTGGAAGTAGCTCTTCGTTTGACTGCCTGTTTTTTGTAATTTATTGGGCACACAAATTAAAGAAAATATCCAAGTCATAGAAAGCAAAGTCTAATTAGTATGTGAAAGAAGATTTAACCTAAAAATAACATTATTTAGATCAGAAACATATGGGACAATGATATGTTGTGTAATTCAAAAAGCATGGTCATGTCAAGGTTATTTTCTTACATCACTCAATTTTTGTGTAAATACAAAAAAGCAGCAAAGTAAATAATATCAAACTGATGCATGATATTATTACAAGTATCTAGACAAATATTAAAAGCATAAATTTACAAATGCTATCAATGGATTGTTGTATCAAAGCCACAAAATGTGTATGGTAATATAAACAAAATCACTGTTTCTAAAAATAGATGTACCCGCATGGCATGTGTGTCACCATATTTGTTTGCTGTGTGCCAATTAAGTTGGAAAAAAGAGTCTAGTTCATTCAAATGTCCAGTTAATGCTTCAATTTATCATTGATGAATAGCTATGGTCATAAAAACAATGAAATTTAATGTCAAATATTTATGGTATTAAATGGCCAGTCCCTTAATTAAAGTTTAGGTACCCTCTACACCATATAATTTTGGCCATATGACTTCGAGTGGGCACATTAGAAACAATATCTTGCAATTAATTATAATAAATATGAGTACCTAGATTACACCACTGTAATTACAAATATGTAAAAATAGTTAATCAACTGCAATTAGAACAAGCAGCTTCATTTATATACTTTACAAAACTTCACCAATAACAGTCCTTTGATGACACTGATGTTCTAATGGGCAATAAGAATTTCCAAGAATTCAAGATAAGACCATTTTGTGTTTTTAACTGCTGAGCATGGATTAATCTCTGATATTCCTCAGTAATAACAAGATTTTAAAATTAGCTGCTGTGGTACACATATTGGATGTCAGCTTAGCAACATTTTCATTTAGGACAAAGTGGACATCATTAGTCTTTTGGTGAAAAAACCCTTGTCATAATGATATTCCACTGAGGGGGAGTAGTGACAAGATTTTTAAGACGGTCATCATGGCAGCCATACTCGATGTACATCTGCTACTATTTTCATTTAGAACTGACTAGGTATCGTAAGAAGTCTATTGGTGAAAATCCCATATTGATATAGCCATCCATTTGGACAGGAGTGTATAACTTTCTATTCAAAGGTACAAAAACAAGATTTTCAAGATGGCTGCTGTGGTGGCCATACTGGCCATCAGCTTGGCAGCATTTTCAAAATGGACATCACAAAAGGTCTTCTGGTGAAAACCCCACATCAATATGGCTGTTCAAGCAGAGTCGTAACAACTAGATTTTTAAAGATGGCTGCTATGGCAGCCATATCAGATGTCAGATCATCACCATTTTTTGGCACCAGTTAGACAGCAAAAGAAGTCTTTCAGTGAAAACCAAAGCTGATACAACCATCCATTCAGGAGGAGTAGCTATAACAAGATTTTCAAGATGACCAGTGTGGTGGCCATATTGGAAGATCAGACTGGTACCATTTTCATTCAGCATCAACTATACATCATAAAAAGTCTTTTATTGAAAATATGACCATCTATTCAGCAGAAGTAATGACAACAAGATTTTCTAGAGGGCCACTGTGGTGGCCATATTGGACATCAGAGAGGCACCAATTTCATTTAGGACCAACGAGACATCACATGTTGATATGACGATCCATTCAGGAGGACAGCAAATTCAAGTTTTTATTACTTTGATACTCTGAAATTACATCATAACAGAATTCAAATATATTTTCTGAAATGAAGCATTTATATATCAACATGGAATTGAATGCCCATTATCTTCTCCTGACAAGACATGGCAACTATGGGTGATTCTGTCAGACTGCAAAACCTGCAACATGTATATATAACACAGCATTTACCTATCACAATTACCATTCTGAAAAGGTATTAAGGTGTCTGCATTAAATATTTCAATGGCATGTCCAATGAAGGCAATGACTACTTGTATGTCCCAACAAAATCAAATTGGGGAGGAGGGCTGTCAAATGAACTTCATTTGCAATCTCTTCAGGTTTACTCAACAAAGTGATTATTTCATTAACAAGATAATGGAGATCCTAACCTGTCATGGTTTTGACTCTTTGCACAATACTCAACATTCTTATGTCTAATGGAAACCCTAACCTGTCATGGTTTTGACTCTTTTCACAATAATCAACATTCTGATGTGGCAACGTCAAGAAAATCACTTATGTAGGACCATTTAACAAGAAAATCACATGTGTAGGACCATTTAACAAGCAAATCACATGTATAGGACCATTTAAAAAGAAAATCACATGTGTAGGACCATTTAACAAGAAAATCACATGTGTAGGACCATTTAATATAAACTCTAAATCATTGGTCCTCACATTGCTATGTTAGGTACTTTCATTCATCCATTGAGACTATAAGACTAGTATACCATGACTTATTCCTATGCTTGTGTGCCATGACTTATTCACATGCTTGTGTGCCCTGACATTTTTATATATATATATATATATAATTCCTTCTTCACGTATATGTTATTGCTGCTCAAATTTGTATTTAAACATCTTGTTGATTGACATATGATTCTTGTCTTTACCATTTTATGATGCATTTTCTTTGTCTTAGTTCAACCAACCATGTGCACAGATATTTGTCATCAATTTATTTTCAAATTTCCTTTCATGGGCAATCTGCAGTATCCTTACAAAGGATCAAGCATCATTTTGGGAATTAACTCAGCACTTGGGTGAGTTACAGTGGTCCAAGTGTTGAGTTATGCTGCTGATTCCTTCAACTAATTCAGCATTAATAATTCATAATGTATGTTGTTACTCATGATTCAGAAATTCACATGCTGTAAAGCTGCTCCTGGAAAGCCAAATTTTATGGTAGTTTTTAAATGATTTTAAAAGTAGTAAATAATTAAATGTCAGTCTCTTTCTCCTGTTGTGTGTCCTGTAAAAAAAGTCAAGTTCACTTGACTGTAGTCTATGCAGCATACAAAAACTAAAACAACACTCTAAATATTTTTAGTCCATCCATGTGTTTGTCTTTGCTAATTAACATATTGAAGAGCTTGGTCTAATTATATTTAAGCTTGGGCTAGACTAATTACATGTCCATGGGCAGTCATGTGTCATTGTCTTTCTGTCGGTTTTCAAGAACAGGCAGTCTTTGAGATAGCAAACCTCTGTGTTAAAAACAAGCCATCAGCAACTTCATTTATCATGCTTAAGTACCACAAGTTTTTGATTGCATGCCAGTGCATGTTGCTCTTCACTGAACTCATTTGGGATCTTGATGACATAAACTTATTTTCCAAGTTTTATCAAAAATCAGATCAGAAACATGGCTTTGGGGGTTGTAACAAGCTCAGTCAGTCAGATGAATGATCAATTCATTAATAAAAATGGATCTTAATAATTATCATACTTGTCCATAATCTTGAGGAGATGAGCCTACATTCCAGGTTTAATCAAAATTGTATCAGAAATGTGGTTTCCATAGTGGTAACAAGCTCAGCCAATCAGATGCAAGATCACATTAACATGAGTGGATATTGAACATTTTTTAAAACTTGACTGACGTCTTTATGAGATATACAATATGCTTATATTCCAAGTGTTGACGTTGCTGCACTTAGCGAAGTCCGCATTTCAGAGGAAGGAAGTCTGAGAGAACTCAGCACTGAATACACCCTGTACTGGTCTGGAAAACCAAAGACTGAATAATGACTTTCAGGAGTTGGTTTCATGGTCAAGGACTCAATCGCCACCAAGTTAACAAACTTTCTCACTGGTCACACCGACCGCATCATGTCCATGAGTCTCCCGTTAGGGAACCAACAATGTGCCACACTCTTCAGTGTATATGATCCAACACTCCAGGCAGAAAAGGATAAATTCTATGTTGACCTGCACAGACTTCTCAAGAGCATCCCAGAGAGCAACAAAATAATCATCCTCAGAGATTTCAATACCAGAGTGGGCTGAGACTCAGAATCCTGGAAAGCCATTCTTGGGAAACATGGTGTGGGTGGCTGCAATGACAATGGACGCCTGCTTCTTGAATTTTGTGCAGAACTACAGCTCACCATCACAAACACCATATTCCAGCAGAAAGACAGCCTGAAAACAACCTGGATGCATCCTAGATCAAAACACTGGCATCTAACTGATTTTATCATAGTACGCCAGAGGGACTTAAAAGATGTCCTTCATACCAGAGTGATGCCCAGTGCAGAGTGCCACACAGATCATCGTCTTGTCCAATGCAAGCTTGACTTCCACTTCAAGCCCAGGCCCAGACAACAAGAAGGCACACCGAGAAGGAAGCTCCAGGTCAAAAACCTGTTGTCTGCAGACATCAATGCAGATTTTCAAGACAGCCTGCAGTCTAGACTTGAAGAACCTAATTTTTCACCAGACCTACCTCCGGAAGAGATGTGGAACCACATCAAGGCTGCCATTCTGCAAACCTCAGAAAAAATCCTTGGATTCATCACTAAGAAAAATAAAGACTGGTTTGATGAAAACAACCAAGAAATCCAAGAACTGCTTGCCAATAAGAGATCAGCGCACCAAGCCCACCTCACTCAACCATGCTGTCCACAGAAGAAAGCAGCCTTCCACCTCATCTGCAGCTCCCTCCAGCACAGGCTCCGAGACATACAAAATGAATGGTGGACAAAGCTTGCAGAAAGAACCCAGCTGTACACTGACATCGGTGACTACAAGGGGTTCTATGAAGCATTGAAAGCAGTGTATGGTCCTTCCTTCCAAATACAGAGCCCCCTACGGAGTGCAGATGGCAAAGAGCTACTCACTGACAAGGAATCTATCCTGAACTGCTGGTCAGAGCACTTCCACACCCTCTTCAGCACTAGCCACACAGTCCAGGAGGCAGCTATAAACAGCATCCCACAACAGCCATTAAAGATGGAACTCGATGAGACACCCACACTGCAAGAGATTGTAAAAGCCATAGAACAGCTGAAGACTGGAAAGGCTACAGGAAAAGATGGCATCCCACCAGAGATATGGAAGAGAGGAGGCCCAGCATTGCACACCAAACTCCACAAGTTCTTCGTTTGCTTCTGGAAGCAAGGGAAACTTCCAAAAGACCTCTGAGATGCAGTCATCATCACCTTGTACAAAAACAAGGGGGAAAAGTCTGACTGCTCAAACTACCATGGGATAACTCTGCTCTCCATTGCAGGCAAAATCCTTGCTGAACAGACTGGTGCCCACCGTTGCAGAAGAACATGCTCCAGAGAGTCAATGCAGCTTCAGAGTCAATAGGGGCACAACTGACATGGTTTTCATCCTGAGACAGATCCAGGAGAAATGCCGAGAACAAAACAAAGGACTGTACGTCACATTTGTGGACCTGATGAAGGCATTTGACATGGTGAGCAGAACTGGACTGTGGAAATCCTTGAAAAGCTCGGCTGTCCTCCAAAGTTCCTTACCATAGTCATCCAGCTACATGAAGACTAGCTTGGACAGGTCAGAAACAATAACGACCTATCACAAACCTTCCCCATCGCAAACGGCATGAAACAGGGCTGCGTTTTAGCCCCCACATTGTTCTCAATCTTCTTCAGCATGATGCTCAAAAAGGCAACAGAAGACCTTGTTGATAAAGATGGCATCTATATCCGCTTTCGTACTGATGGCAACCTCTTCAACTTAAGGTGACTTCAGGCCCACACCAAGATCTTGGAAAAACTGATCAGAGAACTTTTCTTTGCAGATGCCGCCGCCCTTGTTGCCCACATGGAAGCCGCCTTACAGCACGTAACATCCTGCTTTGCAGAAGCTTGCCAGCTTGAGGTCAGCCTAAAGAAAACTGAGGTACTTCACCAGCCTGCACCTAAGGTAGAGTCCCGGCCACCAAGCATCTTCACTGACCAGACAGAGCTGAAAGTAGTCCACCAGTTCACCTACCGGGGCTGTGCGATCTCCTTTGATGCCAAGATTGACAAAGAAATAGACAACAGACTGGCCAAGGCAAACAGCGCCTTTGGCAGACTCTATAAATGAGTGTGGTACAATGCCAGTCTTAAGAGAGACACAAAGATCAGCATCTACAGAGCTGTCGTACTGACCACCCTCCTATATGGCGCCGAATCCTGAGTCACCTACAGCCACCACCTCCACCTCCTTGAACGCTTCCATCAGTGCTGCCTCCCCACGATCCTCAACATCTACTGGAGTGACTTCGTCACCAACACTGAAGTCCTCAAAAAAGCAGGGATTACCAGCGTTGAGGCCACGCTCTTGAAGATACAGCTACGCTGGGCAGGGCACATCTCCAGGATGGAGGATCATTGCCTGCCAAAGATCGCACTGTATGGTGAGCTGTCCACTGGCCACCATGATAGAGGGGCACCTTGAAAGAGATATAAGGACTCCTTGAAAAAGACCCTCACCACTTGCGGCATCGACCACCGCCAATAGGCATCACAAGCTGCTGACGGTGAAAGCTGCCGACGTACAGTTCACCAGGCCACTGACACTTTTGAACAAAACAGAAGGGCCAGCCTGGAGGAAGAAAGATGGCAAAGAAAGAACTGGGAACCATCAGCAGCACCCACCACAACCCAGACATTCCCTTGCAGTTTCTGTGGATGGACATGCCTGTCATGTATTGGGCTCGTCAGCCACCAGCGCACCTGCAATAGACGTGGACATCCCCCTTCCTAAATCTTCGCAAGTGAAGTCAAGCCAATACACACACAACACAACATATTCCAAGTGTGATCAAAATCAGATTAAATGCAGAACCATAGAACAAGATCACTTTGCTATGTGAATTAAATGCAAGTCATATAATATGGTCACTTTGCCAGGTGAATTAAATGCAGGGCCATATAATAAGGTCACTTAGCCAGGTGAATCAAATGCAGGGCCATATGATAAGGTCACTTGGCCAGGTGAATTAAAAATGATATTAATGCAAGCTGCAAGTTTTATGTTATATGCTGGTATGTTTAGTATAGCTGACGTTGCTCACAAAAACAGATGAAATTTTACTTACATGTCGGAATTCAAAGCCATGGTGAGTGTGTACTGGAGTGTTGAAACAGGACTGGCAAAGGTAAAAATTAGCACAAACTCCACATCTGGAATGGAAAAAGTCTCAATGTACCTCTTGGATTAGGACTGGAAACTAACATAATCTGACAATACTGTGAATCCTGTTGTACAAACATATATACAAGCATTGATTCAGTCATCTATCTATCATCTGTCTGTGCATCTATCAGTTGATCCATCCATCCATTCATACACATATATTCAAAACAATAAGATTCAACACAAAAATACATACTATTAATGTATTTGTGCAAACATGTTGTTAGGACAAACGTAAACTGACTGTGCATTTATTTGGGTACATTCCAAGACCAGTTGTGTGTGTGTGTGTGTGTGTGTGTGTGTGTGTGTGATTTAGATTTTTAATGTAGCTTTAACAATTTTTCAGTCATATCGCTACAATGTCTGCAGTGTGACAGTTTATAGTGAAGTCTAGCACTAGGGCATCACGCCGCAGACATGTGACATGATGTCCCACCCAGTCACATTATCCTGACACCAGGCCGACCAGCCCTAACACTAACCTCTTAATGCTGAGTGCCAAGCAAGGCAGCTGTTAGTACCATTTTTTAAAGTCTTTGGTATGACTTGGCCGGGGTTCAAACCTGCGGATTCCTGCATCCGAGGTTGACGCTCTAACCACTAGGCCACTGGAGTGGTTTTTCCAAGACCAACTGTGATAACACAGACAGCATTAACATTGTCAGTTGTAATACCACACACAGTATTGACATTGTCAGTTGTAATACCACACACAGTATTGACACTGTCAGTTGTAATACCACACACAGTATTGACGCTGTCAGTTGTAATGCCACACACAGTATTGACATTGTCAGCTGTAATACCACACACTGTATTGATGTTGTCAGTTGTAATACCACACACAGTATTGACATTGTCAGTTGAAATACAACATAGCATTGACATTGTCAGTTGTTATACCACACACACTATTGACATTGTCAATTGTTATACCACACACAGTATCGACACTGTCAGTTGTAACAACACAAACAGCATTTACATTGTCAGTTGTAATACCACATAGTATTAACATTGTCAATTGTTATACCACACACAGCATTGACATTGTCAGTAGCAAAGGAACTTAGGATGGTAAAATGACTATATCCAGTACCACTATAAGCAGTATTCACATGACCAAGGTACATGTAGTGCAAGCAGATATATCATTTTTATAGATGTAATCAAGGTAACAAACAATTGGGTTGGATGGCACTGTGCAAGGTTCTTATTTTGAATATCTGCAGCTTCAGGTTCAATCCTCAGTTCTGACATGCACAGTGCTCCCATTTTACAACACTGTCATGGGGTTATAAATGCAAACTACATAATAATTCAGGAGACCTTGTAATGAGGTCTGTTCCAACAAGCATGTATCATAATAATACACACAAGACACAGATATGGTACAATGCTCCATCTTTATGATACTGTCATGCAGCCATAAATACAAACTGTTTGATAAGTCAGGCCACCTTACACTGAGGCATGTCCCAATGCAAAGTCTGCACATATGGCACAGCTCTTCCTTGTTTTAACATCGGGGGGGGGGGGGAACACCAATCAAATCTATAGTACTGACTTTTGTTTATATAAGTTAAATAATCTTTTCATTTTGTGGTATTTAATTTCTCCACAAAAAAATATTTTAAAGGAAATAAAGATTAATACAAAGCTTTATGTTGTGTTCTATCAACCACCATTGTCATGCATTTGATAAACCAATTCAAGTACAATGCCTTTCACGTAAATATTTCAGCTAATGGATGCTGAAAATTATAAATATTTTTTCTTTTATGTTTTATCCAAATCTTATAGTTGGCCAATTCCATAGCAGAGCTAAGCTATCTCCAGGATCATGTCACAAAAATGCATTTTATGATGAATGAGAGCTGTATTTAATAACGACAATATGGTTTCAAGAGAAGAAAAAAAAATCAAGTCAAATAAATCAAGCAGCAGTGATAAAAAGTACAATGAAATTTAATGGATTCCATGATTATAATACGGTAATTTCATACTGAATTAATTTACAGTGAAAGGTCATTGTATGTGGTATCTATGATCATACATTATGTTTAAGAGACCAATGTATATGCGATCCATGACAATACATTAAGAGTAAGAGACCACTGTGTATGGAATCCATGACCATGCATTGTGAGTGAGAGACCACTTTATATGGTATCCATAATCATACATTATGGTTAAGAGACCAATGTATATGGGATCCATGACAATACATTAAGAGACCACTATATATGGAATCCATGACCGTACATTGTGAGTGAAAGACCATTGTATATGGGATCCATGACCATATATTATGAGTATGACACAACTGTACATGAAATGCATGACCATATATTATGTATGAGACCACTATATATGGAATCCATAACCATACATAGTGAGAGACCATTGTATAAGTGATCCATGACCATACATTGTGTTTAATAGACCATTGTATATGGGATCCATGGACATACATATTATGAGTAAGAGACCAATGAATATGGAATCCATGACCATAAATTATGTCTAAGAGACCACTGTATACGGGATCCATGACCATACATTATGGTTAAGACACCATTGTATAAGAGATTCATGACTATGCATTATAAATAAGAGACCATTATATGTGGGATCCATGATGGTCACCATACATTATGAGAAAGAGACCATTGTATATGGTATCCATGATAATACATTATGTTTAAGAGACCACTGTATGTGGGATCCATGACCATATATTAAGAGTAAGTGACCACAGTATATGGAATCCATGACCATATATTAAGAGTAAGTGACCACTGTATATGGAATCCATGACCATATATTATTAGAGATCATTGTATATCAAATCCAGGACCATACATTATGAGTGAGAAACCATTGTATATTGAATCAATGACCATACATTAAGAGCAAGAGACCATTATATATGGGATCCATGACCATAAATTATGAGTGAGAGACCACAGTATATTGAATCTGTGACCATAAATTATGAGTGAGAGGGCACTGTATATGGTATCTAATACCATACATTATGTTTAAGAGACCACTGTGTATGGAATCAATGACCATACATTATGAGTAAGAGACCACTGTATATGGAATCCATGACCATGCATTATGAGTAAGAGGCCACTGTATATGGAATCAATGACCATAAATTATGAGTAAGAGACCATTGTGTATGGAATTAATTACCATACATTGAGTAAGAGACCATTGTATATGGAATCCATGACCATATATTATGAGAGGGGTATTAATATACAGAAGGGATTGATAGTGAGATGCTACTGCACATGATTACAGGACATTCAATAAAAAAGTAACTTCTTCCATGAACTTTTCTGTTCAGACACCTCAAAGTCCACCAGTTTAAGACAATAATTTGCAGACACTGGCTGTGCAATCAATACAGAATAAATAGAATTCCACATTTTAACAAACCTGTAGCACTTCCCCTCTATAGGGTTCACATGACAACAAAGGCATTCAATTCCAATATGTCGATCCATCCTCCCACCAGGGGTCTGTCCCAGTGCATTCATGCTCTCCTTTTTCAGTAGCTCTATCGGGCCAAAGTCCTCTCTACAAAGGGGACACTTGATCCCTGTGTCTCCCTGAGTCTTCTGGTGCTCCGCATAGATTTTCATACACTTAATGTGAATACTGTTACCACAGCCAAACCTAAAATTAATGAAATTTTATCTCAGTCAAAAAGCAGAACCCAGATATAAGGAGGTATGCAAACAAAATATCGCAGCCTACTGTTATTTTCTTGCTGTATTCTAATGCATTTTATCTATATACTGCACTCATGCTAATTCTTGTGTTAACTAATGTCTCGTGAAAACCCCTGAGAACAAAAAAGTTTCACATTATAGTGACAGTGACAGTAAATAATTCATACTGGGAAAAATAATGCATTTATGAAACTTGAATCAATCAATCAAAATCAATTCATCAATCAGCATCATTTTACTTTATTATTCATTCATTTGTTTATTTATTTTTCCCTATTTCTTATTATTTACAAAATATTTTTTAGGGAAATTGGATTCTTAGAAATTACAAACAATAATTTATTTTACAAAAGCATTATACAAATTAACAAGTCAGTTTTTTAAATAGTATTATAGTGAGGCCCATCTTGCATGTCCACCTCTCTGTAAACAAGACCACCCTTTCTGTAAATAAGATCACCATTCCCATAAGTAAGACCACCCATCCTGTCAACAAGACCACCCTTTCTGTAAATAAAATCACCATTCCTGTCAAAAAGACCACCCTTCCCATCAATAGACCACCCTTTCTGTAAATAAGATCACCATTCCAGTCAATAAGACCACCCTTCCCATCAACAAGATCACCCTTTCTGTAAATATGGTCACCATTCCAGTCAATAAGACCACCCTTCCCATCAACAAGACCACCCTTTCTATAAAATAAAAATGGTCTCTAAAGGCAGCTAGTATCTCTATAAAGATCAGTACATTGTGCAATAAAACTGATCCATGCATTATGAGCTTCACGTTATCAATGACAGCTGATAGTCTCTATAACTTTAGACTTTCATGTTAGGTTTTACTATATAAAAAAGTATGTATGTAAATATTTAGTAGCATCTAACTGCATTTCAGCACAAATGAGGCTATATCATGCCAATTAAAAGCAAAGTTTTAAAAAATGTTAAAGTGAAGAGTTGCACACAACTTCAGGAAAATAAACCCTTCGAAATAAATGTAAATATGAAGTAAATCAAGACAAAATATAAAAGATATCAAAATTCTGTAAAATATATACAGAAAAAAAATACTGAAAAACATATGATCAAATCAATAAAACTGCATTGTCTCAAAAAGTCCCAGATTTTCTTGGATGTTACATCATTGTATAGTTTCTTCATCAAGTTCACATCAAAATAATTCTGCTGCACCTGCCAAGACACTTTACAAGAATGTGTTTCCATAATACAAATTAGCTCACTTGCAAAAGGTGACAGGAAGATGCTTGGACAGGAGTTCATCTTGACAGATTGGACACAAATCCTCTTTTCCAATATCTCGCTGCTTGATCATCTCTCGACCATTATGCTCATCTTTTAGCCAATATCTGACTGGCTTCTTCTTTTGTTGTTGCTGCTGATGGTAGTTTACCCCACGAAGAATGTTGTTGATATCTCGTTCCACCAAACCCAGTTGCCATGATACTGCATTTAGTTAGATCCAAGAATCAGTCATGATTAAAATGTGAAATTACCTAATAACAAGTTTGAAATTGAAAACTGGCCTCAAAAATAAACATACCCTGAAAATAAGCCAATCTACTTCTGCCATGACTTCCTTTTAAATGTAAGCCAACCTTGATAATATCTAGCATAAATATATGATTACAATTAGTGATGAATAGAGAGAATGAGAGACTTATGACTTCTCTTTCAGAGACTCACATATTCTAAGCTATATGAAGCACTAATTAAGCTATAATTTCACAAATGTAGCATTGTGTATTAAAGAATGGCAAAACAAACATTTTGCTTAATTTTATAATTTCTGTAAATATTTCATTATATACATCTGACTGTCAATAATTTTAGTTACACCAGAATTATAATGTTTATTGAACATATGCAGTGTTTCAATGTTGACTCATAGATACATCCACCTTCAAATAAACCCTCCTCAAAATAAGCTAAAGAAAATTATTGCTTAATTACATATTGTGTGGCTTGATTCTTTTCACATTTTTAGGATACAGACCTGATATTCTTGAAACATTTAAATCACAAAAATAAATCCAAACCCAAACTCCAAATCTCCAAATCAGATATACTATGAAGAGCATACAGTATCACTCTCACTGAGAATCAACAAAAAAACACACAAAAAATAATAGGGAAAGAGAGAGAGAAAACCAAATGTTAAGAAACATACAAATTTTTAAAGAATTATAATTTTTAGATTTGCAATGAGTAATATTACAGAGAGTAAAAACTGTGCTCATTTGACCTTAATCTATTAACAAGGTTTGTGTTTCATTTTCTAAACCTTCTGAGAATACTGAGTCATGAATCAATTTTGCATCAATGTACAATATCTAAAAGCAAACTGTTATTGCTGTGTACAGGGATCATGGTACCAAGCAAAGTGAGCAGTTAAGTTGCAAAAAACAATCTAAACTTCACTTTCTTCCATTATGAAAGCAAAAATGACTGTTTCCTGTAATCTTTAAGATGTACAATGAGGAACAGTAGTATGTGGCTTTTGAGATGCACCATAAACCCAGCCAAGTAGCTGCAGTGTTGTAACCCCAGGAAAAATGTACTGCATCCTAAGCAGGTGTTGTCATCAACTGTGCTGAGAAAACAAACTCTTACACATTTTGATGGGTGTTTTAATAGTTTTAATAACCAGTACAACAGGATTAATTAATAGAATGTACAAGTAGCATTAACAGGCAATATATGAACACACTTCCAAATACGGCCTTGTTAGGGACTAACCATTTTTTGAAGGGGGCCTGGGAATTTGGGGAAACACTTTCCAGGTGTCATATAATTTTGAAAAAAATATTCTTGCCAGATTTTATAGCAAAAATAAAGTATTATATCTATTATACTAGTTTAAAAATAATTATCTTGAGTTAAAGGAAAACAAAATATCCTAGCATGAAAGAAACTCTCAGTCTCCCCCAGAAATGAATGGTTGCTCCCTTTATTATGATGGATGTGCCCTTCCTGGTCTTCATACCATGTATTTTGGCCATATGACTTTACATCAACACAGTAGAAGCTATACATTATAATTAATTCTAACTGATAGAACTGATATGAGAACTTATATTAAATTATCATAAATATGTATAGGTATAAATAGTTAATCAAGCGATGCTAGAACAAGCACTTAATTTTTTTTTCTTTTTAAAACATAACCAAATATTGACAGTCCAAATGTTTCACATTTAATTTTGAATTAACTCCATAAACATCTGAGGGCCCCAGGTGGCTGAGTGATGTACAGCTCTTGCCTTTACAGGTTTCTCACATGTCTCTCCTCTGTCCCATTTTTCTTTGAGCCAAAATTACCCTGATCTTTAACTTTTGATCTCGAAATCAAGAGGCCTCTTCCATACATTAACTTCAAGCCCTCACAAACTGGGGTCAAGGTATGTGGTAGAAAACTAGAGCTTTTATGCAAAACTTTTTTATCAGTCACATGGACCTTGAGTTTTGGCCCTTTTACCCCAAAGTCTTTAGGCTTTTGTCTTACCCAATGTGTAAGTCATCCACAAAATTTGATTACTCTATATGGTCAAGAATGGACATTTGATCTTTAACCCCAAAATCAATAAGCTTCTTCCTTACCCTAAGTGCAAGCCATCCACAATGTTTGGTGACTGTAGATCACTGAGAAATTTAGTTACTGTGTGCTAACAAAACTGGTAACAGACCATCAGTCTGTCAGATGGATGGACAGAAAAAACATCATAATACAATCTACCTAATGGTGGGCATATAAATGTGGGATTATCAGCACTATAACAGACTGACATGAGTGACACCCAAAGCATTTCTGTAATAAATTATTCTTTCAACAACATGTGTACAGTATCTGGAGAAATCAAAAGGTTCCTTCACACCTGAAACCATTAACAAGCTTTTTTGAAAAAGAAGAATATCTTGCATCCAGATAATTCCAATTGTAACCTAAAAGCTGCATGTTACTTCAGTGCAGCTTCTACGCACATGTAAATAAATTTAATATTGTTTTGTAAAAAAAAATCTTTCACTATGAAGGGATCATGATATTTAAAATAAATTGTTATATTAGTCCTTTCTTTTTAAAAAATGCCACTCCAGTTAGTTAAGCTAAATGCTCAGGAAAACAATACAATATTGTTAACTCAAATTAATTTACATACATATATATTCAAATACAAAATCAATTTTGTCATTTTTGTATTTGTCTGTATTTATCATTTCAGTAGCCTCTGAGATAAAACTGTAGAAAAAAATGATACTCAAAAACTTACATGGATCTGTTTGAGACACACGAAACTTCTTCAACAAAAGCCAACAGATGTGTTTACACAAGTCCCTGTCCTTCTTGAAATTGGAGCATGTGCAATGATGAGGGTCTCCAAGGAAGGCCTGTAACAGAATATTAGTACATGATAAATGATGAGGGTCTTCAAGGAAGGTCTGTAACAGAACATTAGTAGAAAGGCCTCTAATAAAACATTAGTACATGTGCTAAGATAAGGGTCTCTAAGAAAGGCCTGTAACAGAGCATTAGTAGATGTGCAATGATGAGGGTCTCTAAGGAAGGCCTGTAACAGAACATTAGTACATGTACAATGATGAGGGTCTCTAAAGAAGGAATGTAACAGAACATGAGCGAATGTACAATAATGAGGGTCTCCAAGGAAGGCATAAATTAGCATATTATTAGTACAGTAAATATGTATGACATTCACACCATGAATTCAGACATATGACATCTCACAGAGTATGGTGAAACCTCACGTCATTCTGGATTTCTACAGAAAATGTATTGATATATTGCACAAAAGCAAAAGCAAAAGTTAAGAAAAAATTTATATGCATAAAGTAAGTGTTCTCTTAAGTTGTAGCTTAAGCTATGAAAACATACAGACAAATGAAATAAAATCATCTTTTCAGTCCCTGATGTGTGTGTGCAAAACAAAACCCATTACATATTTAAATTTGGTACAAGTGAACCTGAATTACTGGTAATAATTTTGCAGATCCAAGGCCACAGGAAATGTCTTGACCCCAAAGAAAAGATAAAGGCAATACCAAACTATCATCAGGAGGGCTGTGAAATAATAATAATAATAATAATAATAATAACAATAATAATAATAATAATAAATATTTATAAGGTTTAATGGCACATTAGCACACTCTTGCATATGGAGTGCAGAGTAAGTTTAGGTATTAAACAAAACACAAGAAAAAGACAAAGACAAGAAAAGCTCAAAGAATTAAATACTATGTCAAACTTTTTATGTAAACCACATTATTTAAAAATTCAAGACCTTCTCAGCTGCATCATCATCACAAGATGCCATCTGTCCATTATTCACCTCTAATGACATGAACTAAGCCTCAAGGGCAAGCAAAATATTATTTCTAAAAACTGCTCCATTTGAAATAAACCTACCTTTACAGGTTTTGTTTCTCCCTCCTCTTTCAGAAGAAACCCTGTGGGACCAGTTTCCCTGAGAATGTAGATGGTAGCATTGAGTGCCTCGCTCTGACGCCAAAACACCAGGTCATTGCATGTTCTACGCCACTGGACACTCCTTGCCATCCCTTTTGTTGGTCAGTGCATCATCTGGATGCAGCATCAAAGAATGAAAGTTTTATTATAATTAGAATATATGGGGATTTATCAAACTTTGGGATAAACACTTCTCCTGTAAACTCTAGGTAAACAATGCTTTAATCTTTTTGACCAAGCTTTCACTCAATAGATGTTTCTAATTCTCTACAATAATAGGGCCCTACCCTTAGTACTCTAAATCTGTCTACAGATATATGTACAGGATGTAATGGATTCACTCAACCACAACTACACCCACTATAACCATTTGGTTCCCTACTTCAGAAATTTTTTTTCATGAACAAGGACTTCTCAAAAAGAGAACCAGTCTAACAAATCCCATAATAGAGTAATGTTATCTTGCAACAGACAGTTGGGTGATTGGTGAGTTCCACTGTCATAGAAACTTCATAATGATAACCAATAGTCCAACTTAAATAAATTCCATATGTGATAAATTTAAGCTTTTAGACAGATGAAAGAAACCCGGAACTGAAATACATACAGAAAATTCAGAGGTGATGCAATGTAAATATACTTGGTTCAGTGGGACTGAGAAAAAGTGACTCAAGGAAAGCTGTTCACTAACAATACCAATAATGAAACAAGCAGTCACAAAAGGATAAATTGTTCAAATAACCAATATATGGCACTAGAAATTAAGAAATTTTCCTTCACCTACAGTCACAGAATCATCATGCACATGGAATTTGAAAAGTTATAGAGATGTGGTATTATCCCAAACTCTGAACATGTTTGTTAGCAGATTAAACAAACACTAGTAATCCCTGCAATTTCTGTGCATGCTGCTACATGCAATGCCTCAGCAGCACACATGAACCAGGAGAATTGACAGTTCATACATCCATGTTATAAGTGCAGATATGAAATCATGGAGATCAGCTTTTAATGCTAGAAATCTAACAATGCTGACTTTATTTTCCAAAACTAAACAAATCATTGACAATCATCTCCTACAGCTGCCATCTTTGAAAATTTTACGACTATTCAACTAGATGAAAAATAAAAAAAAAATTTTTTTACTATCGATAGTAAGGATCTCATGCATTCATAATTGCACCCCACCTTCAATCTCTGAAACTAATTACCTGGCACAATTACAATCTAGCTCAAAATTATTCAAATTATGATAAATGTAGGTGTGATTCTTTTAATATAAAGCCCAATAAAGTATAATTAGGCATGTGAAATGCGTTTTCTATTAGAACAATTTCTTTTATAATTTAAATGACTGGAAATCTTGCTTTACTCACATGCTGGTATTATAATATACTTGGACTAAGTTGCAGTCTTGACTAAGTCAAACATATATTCCTATATCTGAAGTAAATTAAAGTAGAAAAAAATTGGGGTAGTAACCATTTTCTTTTTGGGGGGAAGCGGGGGGGGGCAAGGTGTTTTTAACTTGCAATTGGTGCCAGTACTAGATGGTGCTGTTACCATGATTAAACATTTCTCCAAATAGCAACCTAATTACACCGGGTATTTTCTCCATTTTCAAGTGTAAAAATCTAACAGTTCTACATGTGAATGTATTCATGGTTGAAAGCCACTTGCCATATTTGGCATATAGAACAAATGCTGATCTTCCACAACATATATAACAGTAATAAACATGAAATGAAGTTTTCACAATGCAGAAAAACAAAGTAAGTGATCATATACAGGGGTCACGCTACCAGGCGAAGTGGGCGACAAAGTCGCCTAAAATATGTAAACTTTGCCTTCCTCTGTTAGGAAAGCAAAAACGACTTCGCCCTGTGATTTTTTTTGGAGATACATTGATCATTTTGAGATGCCCCCTTGCCTTAGCCAGGTTAGTTCCAGTGTTGTTTCGTAGTGAAATGTATGCATCAAGCCATCAGTAGCTAGGCCTAGTTTTGTTGTCAATTATGTTGACAAACAAACTCTTGCACATTCACAGGAATGTGTTTTGATAGCTGATTGACCATTAACCCTTTCCGGAGTCGGTTAGCAACTATCACTGCCCGATTTACGCATGTTATCCTTAATGATAAAAACATACAAACTTGTGTTTCGAAACTTTAACAATAGTATGTAAATAACAATTTTGTGTTTTACAAACAGAATCAGTGATCTGGATATTTTAACTCCTCTTGTAGACTATTTTGTCATAAAATTAGTTTGAAACTGTAAGTGAACCAGTAACGGGAAAATACATCGCTGTGTGTGGAAGTACCAGTTTAAAGTTTATTCGACTGTCTGTTTTCGTAAATCATCGTGCAAATATATTCAGAAAAAATACGATTCATAGAAAGCAAAGCCTAGGTATTATGTTATTTGAGATTTAACTTTAAAATTATGTAGGTCAGAAACGTATGGGACAATGCTATGTTGTGGAATTCGCGAAAAGCGCAGTATGGTCAAAGTTGTTTTCAGACATGACTCGTATTTGTGAATATATGGAAAAAAGAAGCGCAGCTTTTTCTATCTAGCTAATGCCTAAAATTACTACAAGTATATAGACAAATAAAAAAAAACAAAAATTTGCAATCCTATCAATGGACTGTTGAAATGAAGCTATATAAAGTGAGTGGTAACATTACGAAAATCGCTCCTTCTAAAAATAGATGCACTCACATGTCTGTGTTGATTCGGTTGGAAAGAAGGGTGTAGTTCATATACCAACTATAAAGGAGCAATGTCTGTAATTTTATTCATTTTAGTGTTATGTATGAATAGTTACGGTAATGTTTTATTCGCAACAAAGAAATTAGGGCGAACAGTATGATCTGAACACACGTGTGCATTTGCCCTCATGTACATGGTACAGGGGTTGTTTCAAACTATTTTACAAATCTTTCAAAGTGCCATTATTGTGAACTTTATTAAAGTATTTTTTAAAAATTGATTAAGGGTGGTTGATTAAGCACTTTTACTAACTTGCATTTACAATAATGTAATCTGGTTACTCAGTTAAAATTTGTTACAATGTTGTTTCTGATGTTCTCTTTTCAAGTGATATGGCCAAAATAACTCAGAAAATTTTCTACTTGAAAATAAAGTATTGCTTAAATCCAATGCTAAATGCAAATATGAATACTGGGAAAAAGAGGGCATAATTCAAATAAAAGAACACACATACACATGTATATATATATATATATATATATATATATATATATATATATATATATATATATATATATATATATATATATTGCATTTCTTGCTTTGTGTCCACTTCTCTTGTTGAGCTCTCACTTCTCTCTGTTCTGTCCAAAAGGAGAAGTCACTTCTCCATAAAATTCAAGTCTAGCTTGACCCCTGATATATGTACAGCCTTTCCTGTCTATTAAACAGTTTGGAGTTGTTGAAATGTGAAATGTTGTGAATATTTGCATAAAAACCCCAAAGTATGCCTTTTTTGAATATTACCTATGATTGCAAGAATGGTAACTTGCTGGTGTGTGCCTACACTAAATGTAAACAAAAACTGACAAAGATGTCTATACAACATTGAATGGACTCAAAACCAGACATTCTTTCTTTCTGATAAAAGTAGATGTTTATACAAAAGGATCAAGCTATAAGAAGATATTGTCATTTTTTTATACTAATTTATTTGCTTTTATGGTGAGTGTATTCTTGAGGTTAGACTCATCACAGAAATGGCTTGATATCTTAAGGAAGGATATATCAAATCAAGTCAGTTAAGCAGAAACTGAATTTAATTGCAAGGAGATAATGGGAAGTGGAAGGTACTGAGATAAACATTTTTATACTTAATGTAGGTTAATAACTGATAAAGGTAAACCATTACACAGAATCAAACAAAGAAAACCAGTTGAGACCTTGTGATTCTAAGCACATAAGCAGAAAATCAATCTGTAGTCTATCATTTCTCTATTTTAAAAAACTATCATAATTTTTTTTAAATCAACTTAGTGCCAGTTCCTAATCTCTGATTCCACATTTTGCCACTTGCCTCTACTTGCTCATTCATGAACTGTATAATATTGCACAAAATAATGATCAGAATTATGAAGAAAATAATACAAATCTACAACTTTCAGAACTTAATGATGAGACTTCTAAATTTTCACCCAGGACTTCCTGTAATTAAAAATTTATGGAAACTATGCAATATGAATAGCTGAAAGAGAAAAAAAAAAGAGCCAGTGAAAAGAAGCAGAAACATTGGTTTTAACAGCAACATACAATTTCCACTTGTATATGACTCAAGAATAAAATAATTCATTAAGAAAAAATGCTACAAGGCACTTAGCAATGAGCCGTGAAAGACTTCCAAAGCACTTGGGACACAGAAAAGTCAGTTTAAAGTTAAAACTTAATGTTCATAAAACATTCCTAGATAGCAATGTGTAGTAAAAATATAAAAATTTCAGCATGATATATAGTCAAACGCTGTATTATCCTGGGCTCTATATTATTGCGGCAAACGGGATTTCCCCAGGAATTTTGAATACACGATGCCTAGCGGGTGTTTACCTATGTAAAGTTGCTGAAAAGAGGTACGCAGATCTGTCAGAACACAATATCATCCAATGTCAACATTTTTGGTAAGTCTACATTGAAATACCAGGAAACATGCTTTCTGGTAAAGTGCATAAAATGTCATTGATCACTCTATACAAAAATACATGTACTATCAAAATTATATCATCTACATCGGTCTTGAGTATGAAATATACTCCGTGTGTCATCTGCAGTTTAATGCTTATAGGTCCTATACCGGTGGTGACGTACAGGCCATAATAATGCTGTGCATGGAATTAGATTCTATGGTAGCCAATATGGACCAAAATGGACAAAACGTAAACAATAATCATGTGCATCATACATAAATATGAAATTCTTAATATTTAAATATTTCCATTTCTTTATTTTTTTTGAAATAATAATAATAATAATAACAATACATTCCTTAGTATTCATATTTTAATATATATATATATATATATATATATATATATATATATATATATATATATATATATATATATATATACCTGTTCTCATCACAAACTTATATTATTTCTGCCTTTCAGAATCAACGTACATGTATGAAGAAAGCAAGGCAACAGCATAATTATACAAATTTACATAAAGCTTTTAATGCCACTCTTGCAGCATGCCTGTGTATCATGCAGCTAGGCAGTTTGGTGTGCCTGAGTCAACCATTAGAGATAGGACAAGAGGACATGTATCCCTTGATGCCAACCCAGGTCCAGAGAGAATCTTAAGTGATAATGAAGAGCGTCAACTGGTAGACCATCTCAAGTATATGGCTGATATTGGATATGGATACACCAAGGCAAATGTGCAGTACCTTGCAGCAGACTATGCAGTTTCTTGTGGAAAGAAATATTGAAGTGAACGACCATTGAGTGGTTGCTGGTTTTATGGGTTTATGTGTAGGTGGCCAGATTTAAAACTTGCGAAGCCACAGAAGCTATCTATCGCAAGCAAAATGTGCTTCAAGAGATGTACTAAACAGCTATTATAAGGAGCTATCAACCATCCTTACAGTCAACAACTTAAGAGAAAGGCCAGATAAAATATTTAATGTTGATGAAGCTGGAATCAATACTGAGCATTCATCTCCATGAGTTGTACGTGGCAAGGATACTAAGGTACAATCAGTGGCATCAACAAGATCACAAAATGTAACCATCATTGGGTGTGACAATGCGCTTGGTAACCACATCCCACTATACTTTGCATTTCCTGGGAAGAAGTGGAATGGTCAGTTTTTAGAAGGTGCTCCTCCAGGATCTGTTGGTGAGATGTCTGATAGTGGTTGGTCAAACCATAATTCAGAATTACATTACCAAACATTTTGCAAAGTATTGTGGAATAGCTGATGGAAATAACTCACATCCCACCCTCATAATGTATGATGGTCATAAGTCACATCTATCTTTAACACTTCTAGACTGGGAGAAGAAAAATAATGTCATTCTTTTTGTCCTGCCACCTCATACAAGCCATATAACTCAGCCTCTAGACACTGGTATTTTTGGACCATTCAAATCAATGTACAACAGTGAATGTCAGCTATTCCTGCAGAAGAACCCAAGCCAACAAGTAACAAGATATGACATAGCAAAACTTATTTGCAAACTCTACTTGAAGACAATGTCTCTGGAAGATTTAATTGCTGCTTTTGGTAAATTGGGAATTTATCCATTCTCCAATAAGAAAATTTTGGATTCACAGTTAGCACCATCAACCATTTACCATGTGGAGAATGATGCCAGTCATGAAGAAGGAAAAAATCTAGAAACCAGTCTCAAGCAGCAACTCAGGATTACAATAAAGATGTTGTTATGAATATCAAAACATCAGAGAAAGATGAAGACATGTGTAATTTCTTTAAGAAGAGAAACATTATAAAAATTGTCCAAAAACCAAAAAAAAATTTGTTACACCGTTCCTTACTGGTAGCCTAGCAAAGAAGAAGAATGTCAACATCATGCAACACTCATCAGCTTCAAAACCTGACAAACAAGCACCAAATGTACTAGACAAATCCACAAATTTCAGTGTCAGGAAATCATCTTTCTCATCTGTAAAGTCAGCAAGTAGAGAATTAATTAGTGTCAGAATAGTTCCTACATTTTCAAAGAAATGTGTACTACATCCTCCAAAATTTCAAAAACATCACCTATGATTACAATCCCTTCTTCTCCTCAACCTGGTCCCTCTGCATATTATGTAGACGATGATGATGAAAACAATTTTGAGGACAGTGAAGACAGCTTATCTGCATCTGAGGATGAATCTTCAAACTGCTGTGTATGTCACAAACATCAGCCACCTGCACTTAGGGGTTGTGTTAATCTTGTGATTATTAAATGGGCACAGTGTGGTAATTGCCAACATTGGACACACCTTTCATTTTTTTGTGCAACATCAGTTGTTAGGCGACATAGCTCACTTCTTTGCCCACACTGCATTTAAAATTCATAGAAAGTTAATTTTTTTAAACAATTTATTGTGTTTTTATTCATGGATTTCAAGTTTGATTATATTTGTGTATTCCATTTAATCACCGGATCCTTTTCTTTATGTGGAAATATTAAGCCAATGCAAGCGTGGACATTCATTATTATAGGTAAGTTCAAATTTACATTTATTATAATGCGTGCGTGCAACCATTCCTAAGTTATGTAAATACCGCGATAATATAGAGTTGTTCCCCCATGGTACTTGAATCTGGGTCATCCACTATATTTGAGTTTATGTACATTTACGGGCTTCGATTGACAGAGAATTTTTATAGGAATAGATAGAGGGCAAGTCACTGAAACTTCACAAAATGTAACCATGCAATAACAACAAAACGGTTTTAATACGTACCGATAATAACATAATGTACCGCGATAATACAGCGTTCCGGGCTACCATGCGGTCAAGAATGTGAAACAGTTAAGTTATAACAAGACCAGTATTACTCATCGGAACAGTCATATTCTGTTGCTACTCTAAGACAGTTATTTTTCATCATTTGTTTGAAGTTCCTGTTGATAAATTCTAATTTCTAGCCAAGTTTATAATCCATTTGAGAAACACTTTTCATATCATTCATTTCCCTATTACCTATTATTTGTGATAAAATGTAAGAAAGCTTACTTCAAGATGGTATTCGATATTTTCAAGTTATTTCTTCAATAAATGACCCGTTCCACTTCAAATACGCACGCAGAGCGCCATGTTGTTTACAACCTCGATTTCAAATTGCCTAAGTGAAGAGTACTTACCAAACGAACATAATTTTTTTTTGTCTCTTCGGACAGTACCTAAAAAGAACCGGTAGCAAAAGGGTGTGGCAAGCCTCGTAGTTTTCATTCAGTAGAACCAGGGATCATATTCGAACAGTGTATGATTATCAGGTAGAATTACTTTCAGTATTAATAATAAACTGTTCCCAACTTATTATTATTATTATTATTATTATTATTATTATTATTATTATTATTATTTTCCGACAGGGAGATCAGTCCGTTAGTAGAGAGAGATCGACCAACCGACAGACAGACAGAAGCAGAGATGCATTTTTTTCCAGAGCGGCTTGACGCAGTTTTTAAAAAAAGAAAAAAAAAAAACCCCATAATAATTATAATAATTCAACCAGAGACAAGCATACACTATTCTAAATATGATCCCTAGTTTTACTGAATGAAAACTATGAGGCTTGCCACACCCTTTTGCTACCCATTTGAAAATAAGAGAGGCCAGAACTTTGTATTCACTTGTCTGGCTGTAGTAGTAGTAGTAGTCATGGGCGCCCGCAGCATGGGTCA
>JAECUM010041713.1:0-21545 GCA_016617855.1 Megalonaias nervosa
AAAAAAAAATGCGTAATATAATGTTGGAACAGAGCGGAGACAAAAACTCATCATATGACTGCAAATATTGTTTTTCTTTACATTTTGCATAAAAATCATACATAGCTTTTACATTTCCTTCTGTTTGAATTTTAAAAAAATTTAGCCAATCATTAGAGGAATGCACCGAAACTGACATGTATAAGATCATTCTTTGTTGATTGTTTAACACCTAAATAACATTTACAAAATGCAAATCAATTTTTTATTAATCCCTAACACTAACCTCTTAATGCAGAGCGCCAAGCGAGGCAGCTGTTTGTACCATTTTTGTAAGTCTTTGGTATGACTCGGCCGGGGAACGAACCCACGACCTCCCGCATCCGAGGTGGACGCTCGAGACACTACGCCACCGGAGCGGTGTGTACTTTATAGAGACATAATACTAGTGTAGATCGTGTACTTTATAAAGACATAATATTAGTGTAGATCGTGTACTTTATAAAGACATAATACTAGTGTAGATCGTGTACTTTATAAAGACATAATACTAGTGTAGATCGTGTACTTTATAAAGACATAATACTAGTGTAGGTCGTGTTCTTTATAGAGACATACTACGAGTGGAGATTGTGTGGTTTATAGAGACATAATACTTTATAAGACATAAATGCTGTACACTTGATAAATCTGCTAATTCACGACTATAAATAATATTCCTATTAAAATTCTTATATTAATAATATCTTCCATATCGTTGTTACATACATCATTCATTGCTAGAAATAAATATGCAAATTGCAGGAAAAATTACAAGTTCTACTTAATCAGTTAATTTATACATCTCAAAGAGCAGCAGCCGAGAGGGTGGACCCTACAAATTAATGTTCGAATAAATATATTTAAGCATGAAAATCATACTAAATAGGGCAAAAAAATATAGGGTCAATAACGCTAAACCAGAAGCTCTAACCGAATTGAGATTTTCTCTACGTGGGTTATTTACGCTGTTACTCGTTCGTGACACCTGTGTTTGTAAATTGTATGAGTGTTCGTTTATGTACTCCTTCGCGTAATTTTTGTCAGTCCACCCTCTCTGCTGCTGTAATTAAACTATTATTATATCAATAATGATTGGTGAAGCTCACTCAGCTAGACTAGCTCGAAAGCGATTAGAGGTAATTAAGAAATATCTACCTGTCCGTGATTCTGTGAGACAAAAATTACAAGCGCGTCAGGAGTCTCAGGTGGAATTTGCAGAAGGTACAGAACAATTATTTAAACCGGTTACAGAGGCTACTAAAGGTCTTCTTCCCACATTAAAACAAACTGTTAAAGCAACTGAAAAAAATAGCGGAAAGAACTAAGAAAACAAAAAAAAATTATACGAGAACTTCCGGCTGAAATAGCTGCTGCTCAACCAAAGCAAGAAATACTTGAAGGTATTGACCAAGCGGAGGGTGATACACTAGAATCAGGAGCAAGAGCTAAGATTAATCTGGTTGATAAATTTCCCGAAGAAAGTATTTCCGCCATAAAAAAAAATTAACAGCGTAGAAATATTATCTGCTTATGCCGTGCATAGTTTTGGTCAGCGAGAAAAATTCTTGAAACCAGAGTACGCTGATGATATTGTAAGTCGTGAAGTTTGGTACAAATGGATATTTCGTATATACTACGAAACTGATCGGGCCCGAAATAGTGATCCTAGATATATTGCATTTATCAATGGAATAGATAACTATTTTGCACAATTACGACAACGACAATTACAACAACTACCGTCACCACCACCACAACAACAACAAAAAAACAAAACAAAAAAAAAAACAAACAAACAAAACAGCAACAACAACCAACCAGTTCAGTATCCGAGGAAGAATTTCATGATATCCCCGATGCCCCAGATTTCCCAAGTATCTTCGATACCTTAGGTGTCACTGGAAGTGGTATAGGTACCAAGGAAAGTGGCCTTGTTACTTGTCCCAATAATGTCCTTGCCGATGTTGATCGATTAGAAATTCTGATCGGCGGAAAACGAGCTAGTAATAAATCTCCAGAAATCATTAATGAAGCAGCTGCTATTTGTCAACGATTATTTACAGGCGGTATCATGGATATTAACGTGTATCGGTCCCTCATCGATGAAATCGCCGATGATTATTACAGTGATTAAACAGATAGATATAACTATTATAATAAGATGATTATACATAATGTTCAACGTGGGCCAACCATGATTAGGGTGATAAATTCGCGATTACCTACATATAAAGCATTCTACGGAGATGGACTCGGTGATGTTGTTCAGGGTTTATTTAGAAGGATAGCCCCAAAAGCAATACCGGTTGCAAAACAACTGGGAATGAAAGCTATTGACGTTGTTCGTGAAAAGGGTATTGGTGCTGTTGGTGATGTTGCCAGCAGATCATTTTCAGCAATCAAGGATAGACTAGAACGATTAATACGACTAAACCCTCAGCCTGTAAAATTACCCAGCACTGAAGTGATGCCTGCAAATGTTAGTAAAATAATAAATCAAGCCGCAAATCAAAAATTAGCAGAGTTGGCTGGTGAAAAGGAAAAAAATATAACCGCAAGTTTAATAGCGGCGAGTGGTCTTCGTATTAGACGATAACAAATAACATAGAGATGTTCAAATGCATATCTGATCCTGCACTTGACATGGATGCACCAGTTCTCAAAGATGAATCTGTACGTGATTATCAGTATTATTCTTATGATGCACGACAGCCAAATCAGCGTGGGCGAATTGAGCTGCAAGTTCAAGATACAATCAGATATTTCTTACCCGCCGAAGCTTTCATCGAAGTAGAAGGTGAAATTTTAAAACCAGATGATACTGAATACGGAGCTGATGTTAGTGTTGGTTTTGTTAATAATGGCATCATGGCGTTGTTTGACAGTGCCACGTATATCATCGATGGAAGAAATATTTAATCGATCCAGAAGGACGTTGACGTTGCCAAGACGATACTTGGCCTTGCAAGGTACAGCGACGATTATTCAAGATCAGCCGGTCCGTCAATGATGTTTACCAAGAACACCTCTGATCATCCTAACTACAAACCATATAATATAAGACGACCAAGAAACAATGCCGACGACTCTGACGCTGATGTGTGGCCTGTGGTTCATGGTACTAATCCAGAATTCAACTTAGGATTCGCAGCACGCCGATCTATGTTGCATGGAGGAAATAGAAGTTTTTCATGTGCAATTCCGTTATCACATATCTTTTGGTTTTGCAGAAATGTCAGAAAGGTTATTTTCGGTACCAAGCATACAGTCGTACTCGTACGAAAGGCCACCGACGACGATGCAATATGGCGACCTCTCGGTGACGCCGGTAAAGTAACGCTGTCAAAACTTTCATTGTGGATGCCAGTAATGACCCCAGCGATACCTGAAGAAGAACGTTTACTCTCTTTTATGGATCAAGGTGGTAAGTCGACGTTATCATGGTTAACAACAACCACAGATGCTGTTCAAAGTACAATTAATGGTTTATTTACATGGCAGATAGCATCACAACAAGGTATCTCTGCGCCACGACATATATTTGTTGCTTTCCAAAATGCCGCACGAGTAAACTCACAAACACGTAGTATAATGATATTTGACAAACTCGGTGTTTCTGAGGTTTCACTGAGGATAAACGAACATCAAGAACCATCTGAGGATATTTTGTTGAATTTTGAGCAAAATCATGTGGCGCGTGCATATCATCGATTGATGTCGTTTATGGGGCGTGATCAAAACGTTGACACTGGTTTACAAATATCACAGTTAGATTTTACAACGCTGTATCCGATTTATTATTTTTCGCTTGAACACTTGGATTTGTTTAGACAGTCCGTCGTTGACATACATTTTCGAGCTCGTGTGACAATAGGAACTATTGCTAATTATAGAGCAATCGCCGTTATACTCAGCGATAAAACAATGTTACTCGAAGGTGTTGGTGGCCGCATGAGAGTCATTGATGCCCCAGTAGAAAACATGTAATCAAACCCCCTAATTTAAATTAGGATTTAGAAATCAGAATGATATTATAAAATGTCATATCATCTTGTTAGTGTCAGTCTGACTCCTGGTCAGATTAAAAAACTACAATCAATATCGAAGGAAAACTGTGGAGTAAAAATATCGCTGAAGCGAGAGCAAATCACAGGTGGTCCGAATAAACTATCGCTGAGAGAACGACAGAATAAACATTTCAGTGAAGCCAAACAATCAAAGAAAGGTATACGACTTAATCTTTCTGCGGGTGCCATCAAAGACATCGCTAAAACGGGTGGTATATTTTCACTTCTTGCAGCTATTCCAGGAATAATAGCCGCTGCAGCCCCAGCTGTTGCAAAAGCGGCTGCGTTATGTGCAGTTGGAACAGCTGCTGAAATGGCATTAAAGAAAGCAACATGAAAACGAATCCAAAAAAAGGAAAGGATCTGAGACTTCCAGGAACTCGGTACGGGAAAGGATTAAGAATTCCAGGGACTCGCTGATTTTCCCGTTGTCCAATTTTGATTTACTCGATGCTGCTACGCGAGTAAATATAAAAAATTTCAGAGGTGTTTTTATGCGTGATCAATTACCACACAAACCAAACTCGATTGAAACCGGTATCATTAACATCGATGGAAGTTCAGGTCGGGGTACCCATTGGGTTGCATACACGATTGATCCACGTGGAATTATTTTTTTCGATTCGTACGGACTGGCACTACCGAAAGAATTTCTGAAATACGTTAATGATCTCCGCACTCCGAACGAAGTTCGGATCTGGTATTCAACGTTACCAACACAAAAAATAACCGATCCACGAATATGTGGCCGTGAAGCACTAGCAGTACTTGATTCTGTATCAAGATCAGCAAAACCACCTCATAAAGCTGTACACGCGTACACCAGTGCACACGCGAGTTCTGTTTTAAATAATCGCTAATCGTATAATGGTAGATATTTAAGGAAGATCAGCTAAAACCCGAACCCGAACAGAGTTCGGACCAGATGAAGATTTGCTCAAGCAAGTAACAAAACAGATAAATGATGAATTATCTGAAATACTCAATCTCACCAACGTTGATCCAAACGAACTTGTTATATTTCAAAACCGTGAAGGAAAATTAATGACGAGTAATATTTCAATCAACGATATTATTATTCGTAATCGATTATCGCGAGAAGATCTTATTGCTGTATACGACAGCGGCGGAAAACTTATTCCTAGTGCTGTTACTCCATCGTCGATCAGTGATAGGTTGTTAAAATCCGGTGATAACATGAACGGTGTCATAAACATGAACAACAATAAAATTATTAATGTAGGAGAACCAACAGATAATCTCGACGCTGCAACGAAGAAATATGTCGATGATAAGGAAATTCCGGTAATAACTTCGTTGACGACAATCAACGATGGAATGACCACACTCAAAACTGATTTTTCCAATCACGTACAATTATGTCTTAATTTTCGTAGAAACATAAACAGAACCATTAATGAATTTTTTGGAAGTCCAGCAACTGTTGATATTAAACTCGCAGATGTAAACACGAAACTCGATAATATTATCGGTGGAATTCCTGAAATCATGGCTCGAGTTGAGTTAGTGAAAATTCCGCATAAACAAATTAACAATATCGTATACACAGAATCATCAGGCTCATCAACATGGACACCGCAAAATAACACTATCGAACATACCGCGGAGGTCACTGGTGTGTACAGGCAGTCCGTATTTAGTTCTGCAAAATTTAGGATATTTACTACATTTCCAAGGCGTCATTCAACCGATAACTTTTCTGGAACTGTATCTATAGTGTTAAAAAAAGATACCGAAGAAACATTTATACTGGAACCATCTGATAAAAAACTAGCCTCGGCGTCTTACTGGTGGCGTCTGGATTTTGTCGCCGAAACACCTCAATTAAGTACTTGATAGAAATATAATGATAGACGTTCAAAAATACAGATACAATCAAGCATGTGTATGGCAAACTAAACTAAAAATATCATCGACGATTATACAATAAAAGTGAAAAAATATCGAAAACGCGTGGTTGTCGTTGACATATTTGTCTATTCAGTTTCTGCGCTCATTGCTGGAACTGGTGTAATATTATTAACAATAACAATGACCGCGCCTGTAGTTTTAACGATTATCGTTTCATCCGCAACAACTATTGCGGGTATTTTTAATATTATTGCAAAGAAAATAGACACATGCACGAACACAAAATTACACGAGTATGTGGTAAAATTACATACAGCAACAACAGCATATTCCAAACTATCGTCGTTGATTTCGACGTCGTTCAACGATGGCAGAATATCCGATGAAGAATTCAGCGCGATGGTAAAAATGTACAATGAAGTATTTGACGAAAGTATTGAAGAAATCGGGATTTAGAATAATAATAGTATAATAATGACAACGTCGATGGCTGAGTCCGTGACTATGTCACGGGAATTATTACAACAGATCGTCACTAATACTGCTCCGGTAAGAACTACAATGATATCGGCAAGTTCAACTAATCCTGAATTCAGTATTAATTTTCCAACTGCAATACCAGCAAAAGAAATTGCATTAGCGCAATTACAAGTTTATTATAGTTGGCCAAATACCAGGTCGAAATCGTTCGGCGGACTTCAGCCAAATAATTCATTAATATTTGCAAATAAAAACAAACCCGATGGAACCCCAGATTGGCAAGTAGGCAATATTCCAACTGGCAGTTATTAGATAGAATAGATCAATGAAGAATTCCAACGCAGAATTAAATCCATTACAGGAAAAGAATCAAAGATTGCCATTACTGTTCACGGGCCAACGCTATCAGCCATGATAGAAGTAAATTCTCAAGGTTACGCCGTGGACATATATCAGAATTCGATTAGACTGTGTTAGGATGGCCTGAAATCCCACCGGTTTATTTTGGACCACCAGAACCACGCCGCGATGAATTTCTGACAACAGATCAAAGTTTCATTAAAACTCCAAATTATCGAAATAATCATCCGTGGTCCATTGATAGATTTTTTATTGATGGACGAGAAAAAATTCCTGATTTGATAATTCCAGGAACAGAAGCCACAGCAAGTTTGGATTTACGCATTCTCGACACTACATTACCAGCAATGATAGATGAATCTAACCGGATATTTACTAATATTAAAAATTTAATCATTGATTTGATACAAAATTACAACGAGGACATAAAAAAGAATATCATAGAATCAATCCAGCATCTGAATCAAATAATAATTGATTTCGAATATACTAAACATCTTGTAATCAAAAATATCTATAAATTTTTTACAGATCCTACAAGTATGAGATATGAGATTGAACAAACTGAAAATTTATATAAAAGACATAAAATCGGTGAATTAAAACAATCAGTAATTGATCTTGTCAAGGGAAACTTTTCAAAGATAATTGAATCATGGAGAAAAATAGCCCCTCCGCCAAATATTCTCAGAAACAATAACGATCAGTATGGGGGCGGCCGCCATATTTCGCCAGAAATCGTTAATGTCACATCTACGATTGCGGTCAATCTAGTATGTGATGTCATTGATGGCAGTTATCAAGTTGACGCTGAAAAATCCAATCAAGCCCAGCAAGGATACATTCTGTATTCATTTACGCCTCAAGTACCACCAGGGTATTTGATTATATCAGAACCAATCAATTTTGGTTATTTAAGATGTCATAGTCCGCTTTTATCAAGGATACATTTTAAACTTACTGACCAGACTGGACACTTGTTGGACCTTAGGTCAGAGACGTTAAATGTAAATCTATATGTGCGTTCGTAGAACGTGCTCATAGACGTCATCGTAGAAACACCAAGCAAAAAAAATCTATCAATGAATTTTTTTTACCCATGATTTTATCCTTGACTATAAGCCAAGGGGGTCAGAAATGAATTATCATTCTTATCTCAGTCCCGTGACTATGTCACGACAACGTTACAGGTGACACCATTGGTTTCTTTGTCACTAGTGACACTACAGTCACTTTCACCATGAGTAGAATCACACTCGTCCCTATCTTTCGCCAGTAACTCTTCAGCAACTTCGTTCGTGGACATAATATCTCTCAGCTGTTTAATACGAGCGTGTACAAGTCTTTTTGTTTCGTATTCATGAGATAATTCTGACCTAACCTTTTTGATTGAACGTGAAAGGGGAACAAATAATTTCACCTGCGTATCTGTAATTGCTGCCAGTGATTGTAACATCGCCTGCTGGATCAGCTTTATGAATCTATAATCGGAGGGTAACGTATACCTATTCTCGGATTTTCGAAATTGTAATGATTCAAAATCGCGTATTATTTTTTCAGGATCAAGTTTGTCAGATATTTTTATACCGTCTTGCTGTAATTGCTTAATAGCAACAATAATAGCATTAATATTTTCATGATTCATTATATTATAAATATCTGTTTAAATAAAAATATATTTCTGAATAAATATAAAAATATTTCTGAATTAATATAAAAATATTTCTGAATTAATATAACAGTATTTCTGAATAAATATAAAGATTCATTTCTGAATTAATATAAAGATATATTTTTGAATTAATATAAAGATATCTTTCTGAATCAATATAAATAAATAAATAAATAAATAAATAAATAAATAAAAATATATTTCTGAATAAATATAAAGATATATTTCTTAATTAATATAATATAAATAAATAAAATATATTTTTGAATTAATATAAATATATTTCTGAATTAATATATTTCTGAATTATATGAAGATATATTTCTGAGTTAATATATTTCTGAATTAATATAAATATATTTCTGAATAAATATTTATAAATATAAAAACATATTTCTGAATCAATATCATATAATATGAATAGTACAAATATATATTTCTGAATTAATATATTTCTGAATAAATATAAAGATATATTTCTGAGTTAATATATTTCTGAATTAATTGATATAAATATATTTCTGAATCAATACAAAGATATATTTCTGATATATTTCTGAATTAATATGAATATAAATAAATAAAAATATATTTTGAAATAATATAATATAAATATATTTCTAAATAAATATTTATAATATAAAAATATATTTTTGAATTAATATAAATATATTTCTGAATTAATATATTTCTGAAGATATATTTCTGAATTAATATAAATATAAATAACTAAATAAATACATAAATAAATAAAACTATATTTCCGATTAAATAATTATAAATATATAAATATATTTCTGAATAAAAATGAACAGCAGCTATGACGGTCGGTCTAGCATTCCACGGGTCACTTCATTGCCAGTAAAGCCTTTATCATGAGGTTCTAAGAGTCCTTTCATTGGTGCCTTTGTTATGGTACTTTTCATTTGGAAGGCCTTTTCTTATGGCGCACAGGCACTCTTCATGGTTAAGGTCTTTCTTATGACCCACAGGCACCTTCCGAGGCTTTTTCGTCTGGCGACATTCTTTCTGAATGTCTTTGTGTGGGGTACCCTTCAGTGAGGTCACTTTGACTATGTCAAGGGCACGAGCTCACATCACCCTGCTGTTTCTTCTGGGGAAGTTCCCACATAAACACAACCCCCGGCGAGTTCCTAATGTGCGAAAAAAAATATTAGAAATTCAGAGGGTTGTCTAGGTTTTTCAATTTCATGTACACCCCCCAAATCAAACCCCGGGGCGAGTGCAAAACACACTCATCACGTTGTTTGACGTGGCGAGAGAAGGTGTACAATGAAACTTTTAGGGGAACTTCCCCAATTATATTAGAAAAATTGGCATCGGATCGCCACCCCCGACAATATGTCCGTTACGGAGAATCGAACCACGGGCCTCGAGTACGAGAGTCAGAAGCATTACCGCTGGACCACCAACTTCAGTTATAAATATACGTTTCAGAAATAATTATATAGTTACATAGCCCCCACTATGTCACCTTGACTATGTCAAGGATGATAAGTATATACACCAGATTCTGTGATTATCATATACTACCAGATTTCTGAATAAAATATAAAATAAATCACGAAAATCTGCAATTTTACACATTTCAGCCATTTCTGCCCCTTGACTAAGTCAAGGATAAAATACTGTATTCTCAGCTTAACAGAACTGTGTTAGTAAATGCGTTGGATCGATATTATTCTGGTTCTATCCGCATGCAGTCTAGACAAAAAAAATCGATAATGACTATCGCACGGCTTATATGAAATATCTATGGCGCTGTTCACCGTGATTTTATCACGGAATTCAGTATCATCTTGACAACGTCAAGGATAAAATCACGGAATTCAGATTTTTGTGCTTGATCATATGAAATATGTAGATTTCTTAGACTTCAGTGTTTGAGGGATTAGACATATATATTACTGAATACAAATGTGTACAAGGGAGACATCTGCGCACTTACTCTATCAGCCGTGACAGATTTACCTCCCTTCATTGTATATACCGATATTTGATCTTTTGTTCGAATTTTTTCGAATATGCTGATTTGGTTATTTTTTCTGCAACACGTTTTACTAAAGGTGAGACAATGTCAAAATATTTACCAGCCGCATATATTGATGGGAAAATTATTTCTTCACCAGTATCTGTATTCGTAGATACAACTGATCTTGGAGATTTATCATTATAACCAGATCTTCCAAATTTACAATTCTGACTCTGTGTGATAATTCGTAAATTTCCTAAAGAATTATCTTTCGGGTCTGAATTAATGTGATCGATTATAAGTCCATCTTTGATCGGGCCATAAAAACATTCGAATACAAATCTATGGGAATGATACATTTTATTCCCAGCATTAAATCTGAGATACCCAGTATTAGTAACATTACCGACTGGTTTTTTTAATCTGCAGTTCCTGATGACACCATCACGAGACGCTTCATAATTTTTAATTATTGGATGTTTCACAAATTCATTTTGCTTCATTAGTAATAATATTATTATTTGTCTAAATAATTATTTTGAAAACCATCCGGGGTAGTCTTTGGCGGTCTTTAACGGAGATTCATTACTATGTTTTTTATCATAATATCGTTCAGCTCCCTGTATCTTTTACTACCACACAGTACACACAACTGAGTTTCTGCTCTGACCCCAACACCACATCGTAAACACGGTTTCGGTCCTAGAGTTCCTCTGCAAAAACTTTGCATGTGGATACCACAGAATTTATTTACGCAGGATTTATTAAAAGGAAGAGAAAATCCTATCATTAACCACTTGTATTTGTTATTTGTTTGTATCATTATATGTATAATTAAAGTTTAATTAAACATATATTTGCCTTAATTATAGCATGGAGGAATTTGAGAGATTATCCGCAATTGAACCTTCCAGAGCAAGATTCGATCTTGACAAACTACCAAAATCTAAATTTAGTTTTTCGATGCAAGATCTAGCTTTGATAAATAGCGATATAACTGATCGTATCCGTGAAGCCAAGAAAGAATTTCGCAACGATGGTGCGGCTCACGTGTGGTCAACATTCAGAATTATTGATACTGTAGATGTTAGAATGAATGACGAACGAGGAAGAAAGATCATTGACTATCTTGATAATCAAAGATATTTTATTCTGATAAATTTATTGTGACAGATGACAACATTTGGATCATCCGTGACAAACGTGACCCTGTACGGCTTCATACTAGAAATAATACTGTTATGTTAAATAAAAAATCCAAACCAGGAACATTGACTGGTATTGATAAACCGTATTATGAACGAGCATATCCTGTAATTGCAGTTGTTTATGCGATATGTCCGCTGAATGGTAAACCTAGCGTTAATGATCTCAAACCAATGAAATTGTCCTTGACAAGGTCAAGGCTAAATTGCGTAGCTGAGCGAGTTATAGACCATTTCTCAAAAGCGGTACACGGAAACGGTTTAACAGATCTAAGACGTAAAAAAATAAATAATTGGGCAGAAACAGTTAAAGATGCCAGAGCGTCTATCAGCGACGTTGCTAAACTAGAAAAAGAATTAAGATTTCCGATTACTGTAAAGACATTAACAGGAGAGATTTTATACAAACCAAAATATGCAAAAAATGGAACCCCTATTACGATCATTGATCATAATGCACATGCATGGACATCCGCAGCAACAATATTTCCACGAGACAGAACCGTTAAATTTTATAGCGATTATATATTCGACTTTATCAGAAATATTAGTAAGAGTGACCCTCTATCCGTGTGGTTATTTCAGAGTTCAGAGTCCGTAAACTACGGTCAGTTTGTAAGGCCTAATGGTAATATTTATCGTGCAGAATTTCTCCACGAGGAAATGAAAAATCTCGCGTTGAAATACAAGAACGATAATGATGTTATAGAACAATTACTAAATAATTGTTTCACCGTTCCATCGGTTGCTGCTCACTTTGCTCAAGAAAACAATTCATGGTCACCTACAAGATCAGAATTTCTCGTTGATGTCCAGCGCAGTTGTATCGAATACGGACATGGCAGATTGTGGAATACCAAATACAAATATAAAAATATTATATCTGCTGATATGGTAGCGCATTATCCTGGAAGATTTCTTGGATACGGAGAATGTTTTGAATACTTTGAAAGATTTGGACATCCAACACACGAGATTACCAGAGTTGCGATAAATGGACTCTTACCAAATTTTGACTTAACTGGATTAGCCTGTATAGAATCATTCGAATTTGCGGAAAATCTGCATCCGATTATTTATGTTTGGTTTGGAAGACATTTCTCAGAAAAATATTGGGCTCCAATAGTACTATTACGGTATATGCTTGATAACGGAATTTTAGTGTCCTTGAGAGTAAATGAAGCCATTATATCATATCGTCCGCAGAAACAAGTTTGGTTACCACAGCAAAAGAAATATTCCCTGACAGAGACAGGTGATGAAAATCCTGATATGATTGATTATGAAAATAAAGTTGCGAAAGATCTTAGTAGAAAAATAATTGGTAAATTTACTCAAGGAGGATTATGTGATCATAAACGAATGTGTACAAGATTAATTATGGATGATGCTGAACTCGATTTTATAATTGCTGATACAACGGGAAAAAACACATTTGTGAGTCGGAGTAATGCTTGTTTATCAGGCGGAACTAAATTGGGTACAATCGTGAGCTATATTGATGGTGAGTCACCGCAATTCACTCATTTAAGATCTTCGATGTTAGCTTAAATTGACGAATGGGGATCATGAAGGATAAAACAGGAAAATATAATTGACTATTCCGAATCTGCAGACGTTGAAATCAAGGAAATATATTACAGCAATGGCAATCAAATATTAAAATCATCAGCACCATCTGTGTTTGATCCTGTGGCCAGACATAAAACCGTTTATCTCAATGGGCCTGGAGGTTCTGGAAAAACAACACGTGCCATTGAATTATTTCGGCAGAGTTCTTCAAACTCCGTTGATATGATTGTGCTGACACCTACACACAGGCTAGACAGAGAAAATGAACGAGGAGTAAAATCATGCACGTATCATGGTTTCTTCAGATGGTGCGGAGATATGTGGACACCTGAGCGAATGGGTGAAAAATATATACCCCGGATTATCATCTGGGATGAAATTTGTACGGTGTCGCTGGAAACATTAAAAATATTTCTTGATTGGTTACTGACAAAATACACTGCTGTGATAATGTGCGGCGATCATGGTCAACCACCACCTTTCGTTGGGCAGTCTCCGTACGAGTGGTTAAAAACGTTTGTGGATTATTATGAGGAGATAACTGACGATCATAGAGCTATTGATGAACCCCTGAGAGAATTTAAAAGATTAATCAGACTATAGCGAGATAGAATACAATGTGATATAATGCGTGAAATAGTTCCGGAAACTCCTGTGAATGATTTTTGGAATTTATGGAGACCAAATGATTTAGTAGTTGCGAGTAGAAAAATAATTCGTGATGAATTGCAAGAGAAATTATTTCTGTTACATAAAGAAAATTTTTAAATCTACCTGTACCATTGTGTTATCGCCCAGCAGATACTCGACGACAGAATGTTGAAGTTGAAATTCCAGGAACAAACGAAAAACAAAATCTTGTATTAAATGATATTGTTTTGGTTGTTGTTGATGTTGTTAAGAGCGCGTTGATCATGGACAAAACTCCGTGGATGTTAGGATATGTTATAACGATTCATTCGTCACAAGGACTAACTATTACTGACACAAGTATTTGGATTGTCGATGATAGAATCGATTGGTCAAATTTAGTTTATCTTGCAGTGTCTCGAGTTAGAAGAATATCTCAACTACACGGGGTTATTATGAATTTTACAGAAAATAATAATCAAACTGCTAGCAATGGCGTAATAAGAAAAAAAACTATCTGGCTATAAGCAATGTGACAAAAAAAATAATCGCGACTTTGATATCGACGCTGAATTTATTATAACACTAAAACAACGACAGAATAATCATTGTGCAAGTTGTAACTGTAATATGCTATGGAAATATTCGAATAATAATCCAAGACAGTTCACCGTAGACAGAATTAATAGTGGTATTGGTCACACAAGCAAAAATGTGATGCTGATCTGTCTTGAATGTAATCGACGTAGGGGTGCCAGTTTACAAAAGTGAACGCGGTGGTAATTGTGTGTCTTCAGGAATTACTTGTAATTGTTCAAGTACAAATCCACGCTGACGAGCATTTGAATCTAGTCTGTAGATTGCAGGTCTACCCGTGGATCTAACCACGCTAGAAATTTTATGTGTAGTCACACTCCAGATAGGATCAGTTGCTCTTTTTTTTATCCCCTTCAAGTTCACCGGGTTCATATAAATATCTGACAGTCACATTACCTAACACTGGCTGTTTTGAAAAGTCATGTCGTTGTACAGGTATATGTTTCTTTGTAATTCCATTAATAGGTTTCATAGAAGTTGCACGAGTACTTTCATTATTTAACACAGCTATCACACTTGGTAATCTTGCAACCCATTCGCGAGATCTCGTATCTGCCTGAATTATTTCCTTCGCATACTAGTATCCAAATAACAGCTCAGCAAGTGTTCGATCAAATCGCTCAACTATTGCACGATCACGATGAATTGTAGTGTGTCTTCGTCTGATTTTAACATTATGTTGCTTCATCAAAGATGATACTGCACCAAGAAATTCTTTGCCAGGATCAACCTGTAATAGTTGTGGCCATTGCAAGGGTCCTCGTTGATAAATTCGTTCAAACGCAGATGCAACTTCAGATGCTGTTTTTGTTGACAGTGGTTCTGCTTTTTTATATCTACTTGCAACGTCAACGACAGTTAACGCGTATTTGTATGTGCGTGATTGACGTCCACGTGTTTTAATGGTATCGTGTGGTAGAAACAAAATATCTGCTTGATGAACTTCATTGGAAGTGCTGACATCAAAATACGGGTACTGAATTTTTTTAGGTGGACGTAGATAGATTTGCGAGATTGCCTGTCGTGCTAACCACGCTGCAGCAACAACAAGTGAGACTTTTGTTGCTTCAGCAAGTTTACTAATCGCTGCTCTGCCCTTCCAATATCCTCTTGGGCTATAATAAACAGAATCCATTATAATAGTTATATAATTAATTACCAGCCCCTAGCATTAGTTTACCCTTCATAGCAGATTTCACTAGAAAACTAGCAAGTTTTTCTCTGAGAGATTTATCAGGTATAGAATTTAACGCATGAATCAATTTCACATCTGCAATATGTCGTTGCTGTAAATCCTTGCTTTTATACGCGACATCATGAACATGACACGCTTGATCAATCGCATTTATTGGATACTCTCCTGGTCTTGGTTGATCTCGTTCATTAAGTCGAACATCAAGTCGGGTTCCAGGACTACAATAATTATATCCTGGTAAATGTTTTTCCCCGGAATATTTCGCCCATAGAGTCCCTGGTAATATTCCCAACGAAGTAGCGATATCACCACCTGTTTTCGTAGACTTGTCCGTGATTTTATCACGGGAGATAAATCTGTATTTATTTGTACCACACTTTTCACACTTACCTGTCAGTGCGCGTTTTTTATTTTTTTTAATTTTTGTTGTTTATGCTCTGGTCCCACCGACCGTGGACGTGGATGCCTTGCATCGAACACAATATAGATTCATATTATTTATTATTATGGATATAATTGACTTCTCAGCGACACGAAAACAGGAGCCAGTCAAACATCACCCAGCGCTACCGAATTCTATTAGAATGATAATAATTGGGCCATCTGGAAGTGGTAAGACGCAATTATTGCTTAATTTGATAATGAGCTGGCTCAAGTGGGATAAGTTATATTTAGTGGCACCATCTGTAGATGATCAACGATGCTAAGAAGTACTTAAAGATTTTAGTGAAAATGCAAAGTTGCTGGATGAAGACGGTAAAGATATTATTGATTTTTTTTCACTAGTATTGATGAAGCGCCATCCGTAGATGACCTTGATGGACTTATTAATAATTTAGTAGTGTACGATGATATTATGCTGGACAAACAATCAAATCCTGCCAGAATATTTTCTCGAGGTAGACATAAAAACACAGACGTGATTTATGTTACTCAAAGATATACGCAAATACCTAAAGTAATCAGAGACAACTGCAATATTTTAGTTGCGTTTAACGGAGTTGATAATCATACGCTGCAAAATATTTATTATACTTGGTGTTCAGGGGACATGGACATGATTAAGTTCAAAAACTTTTTTTCAAAAGCACAAGCTATCCCGTTTGGTTTTATAACAATAAATCTACATGATCCTAGGTCGAGATATCGTAACGGACTTGATAAAATATTTGGTTAATTACAGCAGCAGAGAGGATAGACTGACAAAAAATTACGCGAAGGAGTATACATAAACAAACACGCATAAAATTAACAAACACAGGTGTCACGAACGAGTAACAGCGTAAATAACCCACGTAGAGAAAATCTCAATTCGGTTAGAGGTTCTGGTTTAGCGTTATTGACCCTATATTTTTTGCCTTATTTAGTATGATTTTCATGCTTAAATATATTTGTTCGAACATTAATTTGTAGGGTCCACCCTCTCTGCTGCTCAAAGTTTATGTCTTTCTCACCATTACCAACCAATCCTTCTACAGTTGAACTAAACTCAGTAAAAGAAAAAAAAATTGGCGAAGTTGTCTACCATGGCTTAAATGGTACTGAGCAGTCTGAGATGTACTAGCCTCTGCTGGTATGAAAGTGATTTGTGTATGTATCTTTTTGAAGTCTGCCTTCCACTAAGGAAATATGCTATATACTTTTATATTGTTATCAGCACTAAGTGTCAAAGCGCATTGTCGCTTTCAGATTCAAGTTGAGATACATATTTACTTTTAGAAAGATTTTGTAAGTAATATTTTGGTTTGAATAAGTGTGGCTGTAGAAAAGCAGGATGGGAATAAACGTAAATTTGTTAAGGACCATTTGTTAAGATATGCCTAACTCAACGACTAACAGTTCTTCCCTGGCAAGTTTCAATACCAAGCTGACACGGCAACATTTACTATTCACAATAATTGGGCAGAAAACGACGCGTGAGTCGCCATTGTTTTGTTCCCTCGGTACTGAAAATAATTAATGTTACACTATCTTGATATGGTGTTATTGCACTTCGGATCGCTTGTGACGACAAGGGTATATTGTTTTGGACGTATATTTAGAGGAAACGGACGTCCCCACCCCAAACCCACCCCGCGCGACAAATAGCACAGGACCTAATGGAAATAAATCAAGCGTATAAACCGAAACATAATGTCTCTAAGTACAGGTATAGAAGAATCGAATTCTTACGAGATATGTTTCTTTCCTTTAGAGAAAAAAGCAAATATGTGAGTGGAACGTGGAACAAAGTTTTAATAATTATTATGATCTGGAGTAGTATGTAAACGTTTTCACCAATTTCGATTCCCTCAGCTCCGAGAAATCTCATTTTACCTTATCCTTCCTGAATAAACTCTTTTCTTTCTTTCTTAATTGTTTCTATGGTTTTATTTATATCTTCTATATAGATTCTCGACTTTACAACATATGAAACGTGACGAATTTGGGTATAGTATATATATATATATATATATATATATATATATATATATATATGAGTGCAGATATAAGTATATATATACATAGGTTGGAGCATATATATATATATATATACATATGTTATATATATATATATTCGTTTTAATTACTATTTCTTTTTGTTCATTCACTCTTTCGTTCCGTTTTGCATTGCTTCAGTCAATACGGTCCTGGCATATCAAAGTACTCGCAAGTTCACTTTCTTCCAATCTTCATCACTTATTTTCTCACCGATTCACGCTCACTCGCCAGCAAACTGAGTAATTTACTCCTCCATTCATACACTCACTCATTCAGTGATCTACTCAATAAATACATTATTCACCTTTCTTTCTCAGAGATCATCAGTGTAAGGAAAAAAAGAACATGCGAAGAGCCACCCAGCATGCTTGGCAACTTTGTCCTCGTAAAAAAACAAGGAGACGCAGCATTCTACGACTGTCCGGGTATGGACGTTTACAGACACGATTTGCTTCCTACGTGTCCAATCATCTACTGTCAAGACGATGGCACCTTCTCTACACCTGACTTTGAACCAGATCTCACCTTGTGTAACACACGTAAGTTCCCGTGTCTCTCCCTTTACCAGGCTAATCACCAGTGGAAACGATCTGAACCGTGTCTAAACTTTCGACTTTGAGAAAGATGCTTATAATTCTCCTCCATGCGAAAGTATTAATGCCAATTAATGAACAAACTTTTTGACCTAGGACTGTTCCTCAAGCAGATCGCCAAGACCTTTATTATAATTAAAGTTTTACGGAAAGAGGATACAAACTAGATGGGCTTCACCAACAGTAAAGTTTCGTTGGTGGTTGTAGTTTCTCTGTCGCGAAATTCACAGACACACTAACCTGAAACATTTCTGCAAAATTCTTGAGGCAAACGGTTTGTAATAGCATCGACATTTTGATCGAGACGAGAACGCCACCTCGGTAGCTGTTAAGAATCTCCATGGACTTGAATATCTCATTTAAAGTATCTTGGGATATACTGCGAACATTACAGGAAAAGCCAAATAGTTACGAGTGGAGACGCTATGGATATTGGGAAATCGTATGGAAAACCAATAACTGGTCAACCTTGCGCCTTGCGAACTCTAAGGCTTCAAATATTAACTTTATTTAATTAGTTTTCGACATGAATCCTGCAAATTATTAGTGACTGAACTTGCATTAAGTGTTGCTTTCCAATATTCTGTCACCCATAGTGTTATATGCCGTTTACACTCTACGACAAATTGACACATGTTTTTTATGAACAAAACGCTTCCTTACATATTATAATCACTAACTCTCAACACAGTCATTATAATATTTGAAAACGACGAGAAATTGGACATTGATGAGTATCCAAACTGATATCAAGTGTCAATCGCAATTTTGGTGTAGTATCTGTTGCTGATTTATATTGCATGCTTGCCAAGCAAACAGTTCATGTTTGAATGTAGAATTTAGCAAAATAAAAGAACTAAATTCCACATAAGTAAACTCAACAGCATTCAAAATCTTATGTTTAAAGAAGTTTCGTTCTAAAATCTGTCCGATGTGACCGTTCTTTGATGCCTCTACAGTACCCCCGCCACAACAATGAGCCGCATTCAATGTGTTAACGAAGAGAAAAATATGTTTATTTTCGTTTGAAAATAGTAATTATTATGACAAAATGCACAAGTTAGAACATTATTTGTACAAGATAAATTTGTTAAAGATCTCTGTCCTGAAATTATTGTAACCTTCATAACTTCAATTACTACGTAATAATGCAGCCATTAATCACATCGGCACATGATGGAGACAAAATTATATCGAAATCGATAATTTTGCCTTATTTACAAAACCAACAAAATCTACGTTTTTTAGAGAAGTTATTAAGAACATTTCACTCTAAGATTACAATGTTTGCCACCTCAAAAGATGTAGATATTCTCTATATATTTCACCTTTTATTCTCATTCGGCAGCACTGCCGACTTGAGTTACGATGTGAAAACGGATTAATAGCTAGAATTCATCTGAACTATATTCAGCTAAATATGTAGTTGGTGATAAAGATCTGAAAAAAATATTTTTGATATAACTGAATAGTCACCACAAAAATTGGCTGCAGTGAGCAACACATCATACATTTTAAAGAGTAACCAATGCTAAGCTCAATCCGAATAGATTCTACTGCACTTAAATCTGGTCGTTAGTGAAAAGTCTCGTGAAAAGCGACTCTGTGTCTGAGCTACAGCTCTCAGTGTATCCACACGTGCTGCTCGCCCATGGCAACACAACTTGAAGGTATCCGACTAAAGTACTGGAAGAATGTCATGAAAAGAACGTGAATTGGATCTAAGACTTGGAAAGTTATCCATACTCTCATCCAGATGTATATTGAAATCAAGGGTCACAACAATGTCGAGACGTATTGAGACATGTCCGGATACAGTGAATTGGATCTAAGTCTCGGAAAGTTATCCATACTCTCATCCAGATGTATATTGAAATCAAGGGTCACAACAATGTCGAGACGTATTGAGACATGTCCGGATACAGTGAATTGGATCTAAGTCTCGGAAAGTTATCCATACTCTCATCCAGGTCTATTGAAATCAAGGGTCACAACAATGTCGAGACGTATTGAGACATGTCCGGATACAGTGAATTGGATCTAAGTCTCGGAAAGTTATCCATACTCTCATCCAGATGTATATTGAAATCAAGGGTCACAACAATGTCGAGACGTATTGAGACATGTCCGGATACAGTGAATTGGATCTAAGTCTCGGAAAGTTATCCATACTCTCATCCAGGTATATTGAAATCAAGGGTCACAACAATGTCGAGACGTATTGAGACATGTCCGGATACAGTGAATTGGATCTAAGTCTCGGAAAGTTATCCATACTCTCATCCAGGTATATTGAAATCAAGGGTCACAACAATGTCGAGACGTATTGAGACATGTCCGGATACAGTGGATGGTCATCAGGTGTATATTGAAGTTCAAGCAGGATTTATAAAAACTATATAAAGTATTGATAACATAGCGTTTCTGTCATATCTTGCACTTTTTAACAATGGAAAGCAAATTGCTTTGTGCTTTTATCGATTAACAAAATCTTTTGATGATGTTTTCAGAGAACTGTCTTGTTTTAAATTAATGAATACGGGAGTAATATGTGAAAGTTTAATTACAGGAATGGGAATGTGATGTTAACTATACGGGAGTAATATGTGAAAGTTTAATTACAGGAATGGGAATGTGATGTTAACTATACGGGAGTAATATGTGAAAGTTTAATTACAGGAATGGGAATGTGATGTTAACTATACGGGAGTAATATGTGAAAGTTTAATTACAGGAATGGGAATGTGATGTTAACTATACGGGAGTAATATGTGAAAGTTTAATTACAGGAATGGGAATGTGATGTT